>JACMIG010003311.1:0-12561 GCA_014805385.1 Levipalatum texanum | reverse complement strand
TCCAGACGTGTGCTCTTTCTATCTAACTGGCAGAGGGCCACGGAGCTCGTATTCGCTCTGTCTCCTCCCTCTTGGCTTCCAATGACCTGCAGAGGGTTCCCTCGGCATAGTGGCCTCCTTTCTCTCCAGGAATGATTTTTCTTAGCCACTCGATCTGGCTCCCGCCAATGGCAGTCTGTCTCCTCCATCTTGGATTCCAATAGCCTGCAGAGGGCGCCCTCGGTATAGTGGCCACCATTCTCTCCACGAATGATTTTTCCTAGGCACTCGATCTGGCTCCCGCCAATGGTAGTCTGTTCTTGTCGTCTTTCCGCGTCTCTCAGACTACCCCCTGGTGGTCAGCGCACTTCCCTTCTCCATTCTTTTCTCGCGTTGTTCGTTCCCAATGATCCCCTGAGCACCAGCCATGGTCTCGCAGCGCTTTGAATTTGTTCTCCTCCATGCATGGGGAACCCTCCCTTGAGCGCTATTTCAATGGCAGATAGAGCTCCCTCGACATGGAGTGAATTCTCCTCCTTCCCTTGCCTCCTCCCACCCTTGAACAATGGGCTTAGGCCACTCGATCTGGTTCCCGCCAATGGAAGTCTTGTGGTCTCTCCTCATATCTCAGACTACCCACTGGGTAGTCTTCTCTCCAATCACTGGCTAGCCTCCAATTCGAATGTCTCTCCTCTCCCATCTAAGAGTACTCTTCATCCTCTTCTCCTCCCTCCACTCCCACACACCTCAAATAGTCTACTGACGGGAATCGAAATGGTGTGTATCATTTATGTACATATTTTCAGGTGTCTGTTGCTCGAGCTCAGAAGGTATGCGGCGATGGGAGGACCATAAAGGGAGTCATCACGGACGAGCTGAAGAAGTTGTGCGAGCGACTCGCCCAGCAGGTGTCCCAAGGTGTACACCACCCGGCGGGGACGACTCTGCCAGACAAGGCAAGTCCCCCCATTCCTTTCATTGCTACAGTATCCTTCCTTTCAGATTGTCCGACTAATCGGACGTATACGATATCACCGAGCCAGGCGAGGGACTCCGGACGCGGCACCTCTAAGTTCCTTCTACCCACAGCTCTACCGCGAATTCATGGGCATCCCTGCGCAGGCGATCGAGGAGGAGTGGGAGACGATCCCCCGAGGTTTGTAGAGGAGAGGGGAGGGGAGGGGAGTAATATTAGCTCGAGAGAATTCCCCATTATTTAGAAGAAGGCCGTCTACGCCATACGTCGATGCTCGTGGACGCGAATGAAGAAGAAGACGACGAGATCCGTGATCTCGTTGGAAGAATGCTGGGGCTGGTCGTAGCCGAGACGGGAGAGCAGGAGACAGAAGAGGAGGATAGGCAGGGTGAGGATTGGGAGTGTCTATAGTGTAATAAGGGATCTTTGTAGTATCCGACGGGGGCAACATGCCCGTCGACGACGAAGAGGACGACGACGACTACGACGATTACGCGATGGATGGCGGGGAGTCGTGTAGTTCTGAGCAGGCGGCACGGATAGGCAGAAGAAGAGAAACCCGATCACTCGCACAGGCGGCCATTCAAATAATGGACGATGTAAGTACCATCTTTATTCGTTAATCCTTCCCGGTTTCCATTACAATTGTATTTTTGTAGGACCCGGAGATGCGGGAGGCCGTCGGAGACTCCCCCGTCGAAGTCGTAACTCGCTTCATTTTCGCCCGTCAGTGCGACAACGAGTGTCCGGTGATGACGGGAGTCGACGCCAAGATCCTCAAGGACGCCTGCCACGTCTTCATCGACCACGTGCGCATGGCCCGGTTCGAAGCGGCCTTGCACGGATTCGAAATGGAAGGTAAGATATTGAGATTTTGACTCCGAATAATTCATAGTTTTAAATATTTAGTTTCCCCAAATTAGCTCATGGGTACATGCCAGAGGGAACGGGGACAAATTTAGAGTAATTTGGTTCCCGACAATACAACAATTCTCGGAGAGAACACTTTTTTGACGGTTATTCTGAAGCGATCGATATCATTTGGTTTTCGACAATATTCCTCCCGAGCTTTCGCTGCCTTGTTGATCATTGAATTTCCAAATGATAATAGACTCTTAATTATACAGCTATATAAAAACATCTGCAGGTACTCCGCTCCTGAAGAAGTTCGGGGCCTGCTTCACCGGCGTCAGATCCATCACAGCGAGGATCAACGAGATCAAGAGCTGTTTCGCTGCAGTGATCCACTTGGAGGTATGTAGTGTGGCTAGGGCAAGGGTATAAGAAAACAAATTCAGAAGGGACTGCGAGAAGGGAAGACGCTCATTTCCCGCGCCATCCTCACTCGGGACTGGATTTGGCTCCCGACAAGAGTCCGGAAGGCTGTCGAGCCCCTCTTCACCACCACCGATGAAGCCACCAAACATTCCCAGGTGACCATATTTTCACATAGTAATTCAGTCTATAATCAATGAGTACAGTAGCCTTTGCAGACCGTGACTCTTCAACGACATCGCCATCTCCTGGACGCCTTCAGTCGAAGCATGGAGGATCTGGAGCTGTCTGTGTGTGATGTATGCCATCGCTACCAGCTCCAGAGATCAATGACACGAGTTCGGCGATACGACGTTAGTCGATTTATTTTTCTTACCGTAATCAGTTCCCTTTTTCAGTTATCTGCACACGTGAGGCCCCGCCCCGATGGCTCAATCCCCAACCCGCCACTGGTCTGCGTCAAATGCGTGAACGAAGCGAGGAAGAGCCGGGACCCCCTCAACCCCGCCACTCCTCGATACTCCAAGCTCAACGACATGGGCTTCGATGAGGTACTCTTTTAATTCTTTTTATTTTTTATTTTCCATTTTCCAGGTCCCACGAGAGCTGACGGGAATGAACTGGATCATGAAGTCAATCATTGCCCGTGCCCACGCCGTCAGATCAATCGTGTGCCTCAACGACAAGGGCGGCAACCCCACCACCATGCGAGCCACTAGAGGTACATTCCCCATACTCTATCCTCCCATTTTCTATAATTTCTACCTCCCATTTTTCTCGTCTAATTACAATGTTAATACCTCTCCTCAGGTTGCATGGTCGTCGTGCCCGTCCCCACGTCCTCCACCATAGACCACGTGGCCGAGTCGCTGCCGTCGGACGCCCACCTCTCCATTGTCGTCAACGCGAGGGAAATCGGGCAGCAGAAGCTCATCTGCATGCCGGCGGTCGTGGCAGCACTGCAGTACTTCAAGGACAATAATCCTCATTACGTTGATGTGAGTACCATTTTTATCGCTATTTCCGTAAGTATTTTTCCCTACCTTGTGAATTTTAGCGAATGATGATTTTTGCCAGAGAAGTCCACTAAACTATTTCAGGTCGATATCAATGATCGCTTCGTCTTCTCCGCCAACGCACTGTTAGTGCAGCGTGGCCAAGGAGTGGATCCGGGAAATCCGAGCGATGCAGAGCGGGAGGAGCTCAACACGTACGACCCCACTGACCCCTCTCTCCTCCGTCACATGGAAGAGCAGGCCGTTCGTCCTCTCCATCCTCACACCACGAAGGAAGCTGCCTTCGAGCAGTATGCTCTCCAAAAGGTGAACTGTTTCCCACTAATTCTATATTACGAAAATATATTTTAAATTTGTGCTATTTCAGAATCGGTACCAGCCCCTCTACAACAACACACCGTTTCTCGACGAGATGATTCTTCCATGGCATTTCCCGAGAGGAAGAGGAGGCTACTCCAGGCAACGACAAGTCACGGTATTATCCAACATTTAATGCCTATTTTTACCCCGTGGAATTAATCATTGTAATTTCATAAATTGTAGATGACTCTGCGAGACTTCATTCGCTGGGCTCTGGCCAACAAGGACCGGCGGATTGCGTCCGACATGAGGGCTCTCGACTTCTACCACGGAATCGTCGAGCAGCTCGACCTACAACGAGTGATGGCAATGCAGACAAGGATGGCCAAGGGGCAGCTCAAGAACGACGTCCTCGACCGGCTCCTGGCAGATGGAGACCTCGGGACTCAGGTAATTTAGGTGTTGTAAAGGAATAACTATTATCATACAGGCATCCATGCACATGTCGGCCAAAGGAATGCGGGGGACACGTCGGATACTGGACGAACGTCGGCAAGCTCGTCCGCGGGCACATAGCAGTCTTCGGCGCCCCTACCTGGTTTCTGACTCTCAATCCGGCGGACAAGGACTGGGCAGACGTGATGACGATTTATAGAACGGTTAGTTATTTTCCCCATTCGTTTGCTATTTAAGATCATTGGCATTCAGCCCTCATTAGAAAATGCGTAGTTTATTGTCGGGCACCAAATGAATTCTTACTTATCGATTAGCAATGAAAATGTCTCTTCAGGTATTCGGCCAACAAGTGGACGATACAAACATATTCTACTACATATCCCGTGACCCCTTCTTCTACACGCGTTACTTCTCGCGGCGGGTAAGCGTTGTATTTAATTGGATAGTGACCGTGGTGTATCAAAGGCCGACGTTTACTATTCGTAAAAATCGTCAGTACACCATCTTTTTTCAGGTGAAGAAGTTCTTCGACGAGATTCTGCTGAAGCCGGATGGGCCATTGGGACCGATATCTCACCACTTCTACCGTATCGAATACCAGGCGCGCGGCCTGGAACACGTCCACTGCCTTCTCTGGGCTGCCGATGCCCCGTCGATTGATGCTTCGGATTCTGAGGTACGCTGAGTTATATCGATTAATTCTCCACTTCCATAGTTTCTGTCTATAACAATACTTACAGAAATTGGACTATATCGCGTCCAAGGTGACTGCTCGGCTTCCTGACCCCGTGGCGGAGCCCGAGCTTTTCCACCTCGTAAACACCCACCAGCGACACTGGAGCACTCACTCGAAGACGTGTCTCCGGAGCGTCAAAGTGAAAGGACGAGTAAGTAATAATTCTACTGTTATTTTCTCATAGTAATGTCTCTATAAACATGGACATTACAGGTAAGGAAGATTTGTCGCTTCCGCTTCCCCCGCGACATCATCCCCGTGGCCATGGTCAACAGACTGGTAGCGGAGATGAGCCGACTCCCCGGCACCTGCTCCAAGGCCTACAGTCTCGCCAGAACGGTATGTTGATCGCAAACTGGAATATCGTTCCCTCTGAGATCAAAGATCAATTCGTGGAAACCAATTTAGAATACCGTACTCTCGGAGATCAAAGATCAATTCATTTTCAGAAGGACGAAACCTTCATAAACGATTACTCGCCCGGAATCACGTTGGCCTGGGGGGCCAACACAGACGTTCAATTCATCTGGAGTGGATCTGATGCTGTCGTTCACTACACGACAGCTTATACGACCAAAAACGAGAAGGCGAAGGAGGGAGGCAGGATCCAGGAGGCCCTCAAGACAGTCACAACAGGGAAAGAGGTACAAATATTTTCTGTTTTTATATTCTCTAATTGACTTATTGCAGCGCTTCGCCCTCCTGACGGACATGCTGAGGCTGAGGGATTGCGGGGCTCTTGAGATATGCGACTATCTCATGGGCCACTCACTCTACTCCTTCGACTCTAGCCACATCTTCCTCAACGTAAACCCCGCCCACAAGAGGGACCGGACGCTCAAGAGTGCAGCTCAAAGAAGGAATGAGGTATTTCCCTATTCGCTATATAAATCTATGAAACCGAGAAACTATTTCTTTTACAGTAGTGGAGGGAAATATCGTTCTAGAAAATGAATTGCTTCATTCCCATTCCTACATATTGTTAATCTTCAGGCCCCCGGAACCAAGGCGTACTTGGACAACCTCATGAACACCTACTATCCCGGACGCCCAGATTCAATGAAGAATATGAGTCTCATCCACGTGGCAATCTACTATGAGGTCACGGCCGCTAGAATCAACCTTGCACGGGAGGCGGTATGTTTAGAATGGACTCTTCAGATCGATACAGTATTCCTTCAGGAAGAGGCAGACGAGGCAGACGATGACGAGGAGAGGGCGGAAGGAGGAGAAGAGGAGGAAGAGGAAGAGGAGAGTACCGCCCCAGCTGTCCCCCGACTACATCCTCGACTGCATCTTCGCCGCAACACCTTCGAAGGAACGTTCCACATCGACTGCCCTCTATCGCCCTTCTACTCGGACCCTCAAGTGCCTAACGGAAGCCGTCTCCCCATCCAAGGCACGGAGGTTCCGCGTGTCTTTAAGAAGAGAGGCCGCCCCTTTGTCCCTCGAGTATTCTGGCCGCATTTCGAGCCCACTGATGTTGTTGCCATGGAAGACTACTACAGGAGACTCCTGATGCTCTTCACCCCCTGGAGGTAAGATCACTTTGAGATTAAATAGCGTGTAAATCGTGAACGGAGACTTTATAATGTAATTATTCAGGGATGAGGACTCCCTGAAGAGCGACATGGACACTGGCGACGAATTCGACTCACACGAGGATCGATGGATCGCATTCATTGACGGACTGCAGGAAGGAGAGGAGGGGAGACACGCCGTGGATGACATTGAGAAGCTAATGTAAGTGAGATAAGAGGGGAAGAAGGAAAGGGTAAAATTGCAGCAAGCATCAAGAGGCCCTCATCCAGCAGGACCAGAGGATGAGGGAGGAGAGGGCTGATCGGAGGGCGGCACTCCAGGACCTGGGCATCGACGAGGACCCGGAAGATGGACTGGAGGTATTCGACAGACAAGTCGACGAGGCAGCCCATGCTGAGGCCATCGGGAACATGAATGGAGGACAGAAGACACTCTTCGATGAAATTACTGCCCACATTGCCGACCAGGTACGAAGAGGAGGGAGGGAAGGAGGGAGGGAGGGGGAGTAGTAGAGAGAATAATATATACTGCGTTTAGCGATCTATCAATTCTACTTGAGTTCTCCCAGAAATTGATTTATTTTAGGATGTATTCGACAAGGCCGTCACTCTCATCGACCAAGACTCCTCCCTCTCCCGAGAGGACAAGAAGCGAAGAATCGACGCCCTCGGCCCCCGTCCCTCTCCCCTCCACCGGACGATAGTCGGAAACGCTGGCTGTGGGAAATCCTTCTTCATCAACGTCGTCGCTGACGACTGCACTGTAAAGTACACGGACCCTTCGACCCGTGCCACTCTCCCCGCCGTCCTCCTCGTTGCCCCGACTGGTTTGGCTGCAAAGCAGATCAATGGGTGTACGGTACACGCTGGACTCGCGATCGAGGTGCAACACGGCCGAGAAGCCAGGATGACGGGAATGTCGGAAATGGTACTGGAGATGAAGAGAGTGCAGGTACCTCATAGAACAAAAGTGTTATTTTATATTGCATTTATTTCAGCTCCGCAACATGCGTCTACTGATCATCGACGAACTCTCAATGATCTCCAATACGATGCTCTGCAAGATCCACCTCCGTCTTCAAGTAAGAATCTTTTCCGGTCTAATTCTACGGGTTCCTTTCAGGACATTCGGGGATCTACGGAGCTGTTCGGAGGGGTCAACGTTCTCCTCCTCGGCGACTTCATGCAGCTGCCACCCGTTGCTGCCAGCCCCATCTACCAACCTATTAGCAAATATGAGGTATTATATTTTATCCCAACTTTAGCTAGAGGTTTAATTTCAAAATATAACACGGAAAACATTGCAGATGGGCAAGATCTTAGGATGCGTTCTCCCCGGCCTCGATCTCTTCGGCCAGTTCACGTACTCTGAACTGACGGAGAATATGAGGCAGAAAGGGGACACGACCTTCGCCGATCTGCTCGCTCGCATGCGCCTTCAGCAGATGGAGAAGGAAGATTTCGAGGTACCCACCTCCTTCATCTTCTTCTATTCGGATATTTATTCAGCTACTCAAAACCCGAATTATTCCCGGCATCGACTCCGTCGGAGATGGAGAGAAGATGGACATTTCATTACACTCCAGGTAACCATGCCATATGTATAATGCTAATTTGTCTATTCTCAGGAGAATGAGCCCCGCGCCATGGCGTTGTTCGGGACCAACGATGAAGTGGCTCAGTTTAACGCCGCCGTCATCCGCCTCAAAGGAATGGAAGTGGTGCGAGTGCCTGCCGAGGACTCGGTCAGAGCTACGAACGGACGCTCCTCTGCCCCACGAGGTTACTGTAGTTATCGATATTTCTTTTGTAACTAAATTCTAATTACAGGAGGTATATATTACATATTACAGGAGGAAGCAACGTGAGGGAAAGGCTCTACCAGAGGGCCGAATTCGACATCTCCCGTCGTCCCGGATCGAAGAGGAGAGGGAAGAAGAAGGAAGAAGGGGCATCCGCCAACCGTGCTGGAGGCTTGGAGAAGGACCTGGTACTTGCCATCGGAGGTAAACAACGTTTTTCATCCCTCATGTCTGAGTATTTAATTTTGGAAATAGCAATATTGTCGGGAGCCAAATCTTTTTCAAAGTCAAGATATTGCCGGGAACCAATATTTTTTGGAAATGACGATAGCGAATGAGGGAATGGTTAAAATGGTGGGTATTGAAGGTCGTGTGATGCTCCGAAGGAACATCCAGCCTGCCCTCGGCCTCGTCAACGGCGCCACGGGCGTTCTCCTCGAAGCCTCCCCACCCGACAACCCCATCACCCTTCGGATCGACTTCGATGGCCTCGGGGAACACGTGATAGAGAAGGCAAGTCATTTAGAGAGTACTAGAAATTAATTCATCCCTTCAGGTCTCGGCCACCCATGACATCTCCAACGAAGAGAAGCTGTCGAGGAGGCAATTTCCAGTGTCAATGGCGTTCGCTGCCACCGTGCACAAGTGTCAGGTCAGTGCTATTGTCCTATTTATTAGGTTGAACAGAAAGTCTTGCACCATTTGTCTTTGAAATTCTCGTTCTCTGGCGACAGTTGATTTGGAGGCCGATGCACTTGGAGTTATGAAGGGTAGTATCTTTCACGAATACTGCATTGGCGGTTCGTTGATAGCACCCTTCCTATATACATGAGAGACCTCGGACCAAAATCTTTCAAATGCCACGATTTTGCTTAGGTTTGATTTTCTATTATTTTTCTATTCAGCGCTTCCGATCTGATTTTTTCAGTAAAGTTATTTTACATGTTAGCTGTGATAATCATGATGTTTTGGAGTGACCACCTTTCAAATCCAAATAGAAAAAAATCCACGAACGCGTTCACTTTTTACACCATTTTGTCAAGTTTTGAAAAGAATTGTTTAAAATCGTGACTTTGTCGAACCGTTTCAAAAAATAATGGCGTATCATCTAGCACCACAAGAGTTTCAAGCTACGGTATTGGTTAGTTGATCGGGGATGATAGTGGACAATGGGACTTCGAAAGCCGTTTTTGCTTCCGAAAACGCCTTTTTTCGATTATTCGTAGTTGCTATCACACGTTCGTTCCAACGAACGGTGAATAATATTTAGCGCACCCCCGGACACATTTTCACCAAATGAATCGATCATCCATCAAGGAGGGAAAATACAGTAAGCAAAAGTAAATTTGCATTTTCGCGTTTTCAGTTTGCGGTTTTTCGCTACTTTTGGTTCATGCCCTCTCATTTGCACAGGAAGATAGCCACAGCCTAGCGGCTCAGGGGATATGCGTGGCCTATGTTGCCCTTCATAACCTCAAGTGCACTTGGTATGAAATCATTGGTGCCCATAGATAGAAAATACCAAAGTCGATGGTGCAGGACTTTCTGTTCAACCTAATAATTGAATATACCCAGTTGTTACAGGGCCTCACACTGTCGATCGCCATGATCTGCACCTCCTGCTTCTTCTCTCCCGGCCAGGCCTTCGTGGCATTTTCTCGTGTCCGCTCCCTCGACGGCATCCACATCGTCAACCTCAATCCGACTAAATTTAATTGCAAGCTCAAGGCCCTGCAGGTATTTTAATGTCGCATTTGTTGAGGGAATAATCTTATTTCAATTTCAGGTGTACTCCCGGCTTCGTTCGAGGATTGGACTCCCTTCCCTGCCTCTGCCGAAGGAGCTCCCAGGCATTGCCGCGGATCCCTCCCTCTCTTTCGTGACTCCCGGCAAGAAGAAGGCCCCTCCTCGTCAGTCAAGCTCTTCTGCCAAGCAGCTCGTACGAGTGATGCCGAATCCTCCTGATGTGCCCGGCACTCCCCCGAAGAGGCCGAGGAGGAGTGAGAGTTCCACTCCTGCGACACGCCATGTAGAGGTTAGTCTTTATTCTTGGAGGAAAAACTCTAAATATTTTCTCTTTCAGCCTCCCCTCCAACTCCACAACAGGAAGAACGACTGCTTCGTCATCTCCTGTGTCAACCTTCTCCACTCCCTTCCGCTCATCAAAGATGCGATCATCGAGGATGTTGCCAGCCGACCTCGTAAGAGCCCATAAATATTCTTTTAACCTCATTGTCGCGCACCTAATTCTGTTAGGCCTCTGCGAGTCTAAGGATCAGCTATCGCTAATCTCTTCATTATTCAGGAGAGTTCCCAATCCTCGAAGAGCTCGCGGTTATTTTCATCGGAGACGAGAAGAACATGAAGCAGCTCCGCGCCCTCTCCAACACCGAGGCCCCTTCCCTCGACCTGGACCAAGGAGGAGATGTCGAGGAGTTCCTCGACATGCTACAGACAGAGCTTCCTTTCACAGCCTCGGTAAGTCAATCCAACTACCCCGTGTATTCATCTACCTTTCAGAATCTCTGGAGCTTCGATCTATTCACCAGGACACAATGCCCCAACGGCCACCAGAAGGTCTACATCCCTTCCGAGGACAACGACTCCAAGGTTCCTATATGCACTTGGACTTTCTACAGTGGGGTTTTACAGATCGTCCTGAATACGCACGCCCTCCCCAGCGGTCTCGGAAGCTCCTCCCTCGAAGACATCTTTAACCACCACCAGATGGACATCCACTCTTCCTGTGAGGAGTGCGCGGAAGAAAACACCCAGGCCACCTCTCAGATTATCATGGTAAGGGGCATTGGAGACTGGGAATTAGAGGACTTGGTTTTCGACAATATTCATGAAACTGTCTTTCAGCGTGGCAAGTACATACGACTCGTGATCCAGAGGGACAACCAGGAGAACGGGCAGCCAAGGACGACAAGGGACCCCGATATAATCGGAGGTGGCAACGAGAAGGTCCGCATGTTCGGTGAGTGCCCGAGGGGGAAGGCTGAGAGTGCTATTGATTATTCTAGGCGTTGACTTGCGCCCTGTCGCCCTCATCCAGCACTTCCGCGACGGAAAGAACAACGGGCACTACGTCTGCTGGAGGAAGGAGTGCAAGGGATGGACGGTAATTGACGATTCCTCCATCGCCACGAGGACCATGGCCCCCCGTCATCTTCGGAACGTGCACACCATCGTGTACGAGAGGATATAATTGACCATTTTAATAATACTATAGTGTTCTCATGTTTTCCTTTTTTAATCGTGCAACACCATGTTCCTCTGACTCTTATTTAATTGTGACTATAGCCTTGCATTGTTGAAATCTCTTGCCATGTTTCATACATTAGAGAAGTTATTAGAGCCTATTTAGACTCACAATTATTTGTTCTTCTGATATCGGTTGAATTGCATATTTATTTGCTCCCGAGCTTAATAATAAAATTATATTTTTCATCTCCTTCTCCCCTAACACTCAACAATCAGTTCCCATCCCTCCCCTTCTCACATCCACTGGGGGCCAATAGATCGAGCCATCCCCTCCCTCCCCTCCTCTTCTCGATTAGCCTGGAGGGGAAAAACGGAAGGGTGTCCACCCTCATCCCAACCCTCACCTCCTTCATCCCCCCTTCTCTCCCTCCCCTCCTTCTCTCCCCTCCTCACCTCCCCTCTCTCTCCCTCTATGTGTTGCAATAAATTGCAACAATAAAGATTGGAAATCTCACTCTCCATGGGTCAAACGGATTGTAGTTAGACGCTTTATTAGCTAGCTTCGCAGCAAATAAAATTGTGTTCAATTTAGGTTCGAATACACACTAACAGAATAAAAGAACTGAAATCTACCACAGCTAGAATTGTAACAGAATAAAAGAACGGAAATCATTTCACCTAAGTCTGCACAAAAATTAAGATTTAGAAAAAACCTAAATTCGCCGAGATTATTACGCGCAGCGTTTCAATTTGCTTTCGTGAACAAAACGGAACAAGAAGCATCATCTATTATTCCACCTACCCTCCCCTTCATCCGTTCACTTCCATAGAGGAGGCAATATAGTCTCCATTCCTTCCCTCCTCGCGCTTCGAATGCTTCCATAGTGGCCAGAACACCACTACTCACGCTTCCTCCACTCCCCCTTCGCCCTTCCAAGGACCTACAATCGGCCTTCAAACGGCGAAATTACTCCTCTTCTTCAGCCCTCTAAGAGTCAATTTAAAAAATATTATAGTACTAATAGAACTACTTTCTCCTTACGAAGAAACGTCGTCCTCTAAGAGAACAAGGAGAAAGGAACACACGATCTGCATGGACCAATAGGCGCAGTTCATCCTCAAAGAGATCCTGACTCCTCGCGAAGAATCTCGGCGAATTTAGGTTTTTTCTAAATCTTAATTTTTGTGCAGACTTAGGTGAAATGATTTCCGTTCTTTTATTCTGTTACAATTCTAGCTGTGGTAGATTTCAGTTCTTTTATTCTGTTAGTGT
>JACMIG010003309.1:0-12572 GCA_014805385.1 Levipalatum texanum | reverse complement strand
ACTTTCTAGGTGGTGGAGGTTGTTGAGGGTCCACCCCACTGCACAATCGCAATTTTCGATGGTCGAAGTTCCCTTGCAGAAAAATAGGAGAAAATCGGAAAAACTGACTTTTGTCAATTTGATGTATTTTACATTTGATTTTTAAACTTCTGACGAAAGAGGGTAGAATCACAGAAGTTTTTTGCAAACACCTTTGCTAAAAGCTCTTTTTAACGCCGCAATATTTTTGCCTATAGACCCTATTTCTTAAGAGATAATAACGAAAAATGATATTTTCCGAGTCTGAAAAAGCAAGAAAAATTAAATTAAAAAATACGAAGAGGTCGAGTTAAATGGCAATAACTATTGCATCAATGACTTTGGGCTATATGAAGCAGGATTGCATTAAAACATCGGGCGATTCCACGGCTCTGGATTTTTTTTCCGATTTTTGAAAAAAAGATTTTTTTTCAATTTTTTCGCTTTTTGTACTTTACTGTGCCCCCGGACCAGAGGTATATTTTTGACATGGGTGGGTCCAAAAAATGTTTTTGGGCCATTTGGTCAGAAGGCACCCGCCCTTGTTAGGCAGGTATATCGATTTTTGTGATTTCATCATCGGAAAAAACGGCGATTTTTATCGATTTCTTTTAATTATTTGCGTCTTCTCTGAAAAGTCTGAACACAGAGGACTTATAGTACAAAAGCTGCTCTACAAAACCCGCACCTGAAGTTCATGAAAAGTCGAAGGACTCTGGAGTTACGATGGAAAATTCAATGTTCGAGAGTTAGAAAAGACGGTTTTTGAGCGTATGTCCATGAACATACATGTTCCTCAAAAATGTTTGGGACGACAAATGCGGGTGGGTACCTAATTTTTGACCGAAATTTTGCGGGAGGGTACCACAGTTTTAAAAATTTTGTTTGAAAAATTGTATAATTTTATAAAATAAAATGCGCTTCCACGGGTGCTATGTGGATACGGTACGGTGAGGTATCGCAAACTGAAAATTCCGAGGCATTTCTTTCAAGACGATTGAATGCTACAAAGAATTAGTTATTTCTCGAGTTTTTTGTCAAGCGCAACTCAGAAAAATTCAGAGAAAATTGTGCAATCAACATTAGAGAAGTATCTGGTCCCATTTCGGAGAAAAGTGGGTACCCTGAAATAGCGACTTGGAGACTTTGCACGGCTTCACCACGTAGTCAAGAATGAGTATTTTTCCAGATTTTTTCGAGAAGCGCAACTCAGAAAAATTCAGAGAAAATTATCCTGAAGTCCGTTTGTCACTAGCTACTCCCAATCTTCAGATAAGTGGGTCTACATATGTCTGGAATATGTCCCAGACATATTCCAGACATAGACCCACTTATCTTAAGATGGGGAGTAGCTAGCGAAAAACGGACTTCAGGATATTTTTCTCTGGATTTTTCTGAGTTGCGCTGCACAAAATAGTTAGGAAAAATGTGATTTCTTGATAGCGTGGTGAGGCCGTGCAAATTCTCTAATTCGCTATTTCAGGGTACCCACTTTTCTCAGGAATGGGACCAGATACATCTATAATGTTGATTGCACAATTTTCTCCGAATTTTTATGAGTTGCGCTTGACAAAAAACTCGAGAAATAATCTCTTCTTTGTAGCATTCAATCGTAATGCCTCTGAAGTTTCAGTTTGCGATACCTCACCGTACCGTATCCACATAGCACCCGTGGAAGCGCATTTTATTTTATAAAATTGTACAATTTTTCAAAAAAAATTTTTTTAAACAGTGGTACTCTCCCGCAAAATTTCGGTCAAAAATTAGGTACCCACCCGCATTTGTCGTCCCAAACATTTTTTGAGGAACATGTATGTTGCTAACTGTACATGTTCGGAACGGAAATTGCTAAGGTTGGGGTGTGACAAAATACTGTGCAGCACCACAGAACTTCTAATTTCCCGTTCCGCTACCGAAAATTCCGCCTCCCATATCTCAGCACTAATAAGGAATCTACGGCTGATTTTTTGCATTCTTCGGTTGGAATCTAGGATCAACTAGCATGCCAAATTTCAGCCAGAAATACTTTTTCTCCTGAAAGATACAAAATGAACTGTCTGCTAACGAGCACAAGTCTTTTAGAAGTTCTGTGGTGCTGCACTATACGCACCATGATCTGACTTTCAACATTCCTCTACGCATCGCGTTCATCGCATTGTTTCCATTGAAATTCAAATCATGGCAGTGCTTATGCTACTAACAACCAAATCATAATTTGAAATACAACAATCGCTATTTAAATTATTTATCTGCAAGATAGGATTGTATTCGTGATTGCTCAAAAGTCCGTGAAGAACGAAAAAAATATGTCGAAGAAATTTGAATCGAATTGATCCCCATCCAAGTGAGCCGATTTGATCCTGAACATAATTTTTGATGACGACATGGGAGTATATGTAGACTAACGAATCCTCTTGTAGGAACAGACACATTGATTTCCGGTCTCTTATATCTGTGAAATGTCCGAGATTTTTTGCTGAGGCGTCCCAGTAAAGGTTGCTGATATTTCTCGTCTAAATTAGTCCATTTTCCGTGAAATAAAAATGGTGCCCTTACAGTCTCACTGTATACACTCAGTCCTTGAAGAAAAGTGCATGCTTTAGAAACTGAAAATATAATATTAATGATTCAAGATCATGATTTCGAAACTCAATAAAATACAACAGACCATATTCCTTCTCTATTTTCTTTTCTCTCTTTCTCAAGAATGTTCGAACTTTCGATTGTATCTCATATTCGATACTTGTTTTTTCAGAGCATACTGGAACTTTGTGCTTGTTCAATCGCAGTTTGCCTTTGCGAAGCTCTGTTAGAGCTTGTATACACAAAATGTATAAACACTAGAATAAGTTGGTTTGAAAACCAGTACATGTAACAGGCGTGTCGTCGTTAGTTTTGGAGCAGAAATCAACAGCGCTATCACTTGTGTTCTCGCTATCTGTAGGTCTCTTGAAAAGCTCCGCATTTTCTTTAGATTGTTGCGCAATTATTTCGTTGTAGATGAACACCCAGAAGCAGAAACGATTCGGAGCAACTGAAAAATACTTACAAACTAAAAACCAACGAATTAGATGATGGTTTTACTTACAATCGAATGTGCAGTCAAATGAATTAGGAAGGTCATAAATTAGCCGAAAACCCTACTGATTGTAAGTGATAGAGATTAGGTTGGCCAGTCTATGAGTCCCTGCCAAGTTTGCCTTACCATTAACCCAGTAGAAAGCGCATCGGTCGTCGGTGAAAGGGCCGTTCCACTGAAAAATAATTCTGAAACTATCTATGGGCATAATTAAAATACCAGAGCTAATTTCTCCTTCATGGTGGCATAGGGCGCATTCGAGTGATACAGTCCAAGCACGTGGCCGATCTCATGCATTGCAACCAGTGAAAAGTCTCTCCGACCACCCGAGCTCCATCTTAAAGAATGGGTAGGAGGAATAACATTCGCAATGGGGCAATTGAGGATAAAATGCACTTTGGCTTAAGTCTAGTCGCACTTTGGCCTGTGTCTAGTCTGGATTTCCATAATGACCGTAATTAGGAAAGTTCCTCCTACCCCTGCTCATTAAAGAAGGACTGGGAAGAACTTCTTGACAAATTGCCAGTCTTAATGGGAGTGCATTTCTCCAGACATACACGTATCGAATTGTAGCATTTCCATACGTCGACGTCGGGAGAAATGCCCTCAAATTAAGATTGGAAATTTGCCTAGAAGTTCTTCCCGGTCCTTCTTTAATTTAATTGCTAAGCATTCAGAACTATTTTTCTCACAAATTTCCTACCTGTTTTCGTCGTCGAAGTGCACCTCGAGAAGATAAGTTCTTGGATTCTCCACTACGTGCGCTAACTGGCCGTTTGTAAACTGTAGATGCCAGGGATTGTTGTTTTTACATTTTTGACTAACAAACCGGAGAATCGTGGCCATGACCACCAGTTTCCCAGCTTATATTCACGTCGGCTGCCATCGGATTGTCCACTTCCGCAAAATTCAAAACTACCTACATAAGTATATATATGTATGATAACAGATTATTTTACTGTCAGCGGAATAAACGTTCCGGACAAGACGCTCAACGCCCAACGACCTCTCTTCACTGTTTTCTCGTTTCTCTAAGCGCCAGACAACGAGAGAACACTGGAGATAGATCGTAGGGCGATGAGCGTATTGTCCGGAACGTTTACTCTTTCGGAAATATTAAAAGCAGGAGTGGGGGGCAATTGTGTAGTCACAGTGGAGTGCACTTCCCCATACCGTTTACGTATTGAAATTTCTGCATTTCAATATGTAGACGTACGGGCAAATGTACTCCACTGTGGTTGGCACGGTGCCAAAAAAGTTGCTCCTACTCCTTCTTTAACAAAATCAGCATTTGGAAATGGAACGCACGGGCTCGACCTATGCCACCTTCAGACCGCTTCTCCATCTTTCAAATGTAATGTTTAGCCTGCTTCTAAAACTGCGCTCTCAAGCTGATCATCATAGCAACCGATATTGCCTCTTCACGCGTGAGCTTCGCTGACTTGTTCCCGAGGTACCATTTAACCGTGACCGTGTTATCTTCGTTTTTTAACGACCTTCCTATCGTGGCTGAAAAATCCAACTAGAGATTTGAAAGAAAAAAACACAAATGTATCGAAAAACACATTAAAGGGAACCGACAGAATCGCTTTGCATGACAAATTCATACGATGCCTGTTATTGCACAATCGAGAACACAAAACCATTTTGTCCTCGCATATCAAAAGAAGTGAACGGCAAGCTTCGTTATGAATTTTCAACTTGTATACAGTCATCTTATTTCACATAATAAGTTATATGGATTGTGAAAACTTACGCAGAGCGAGCATTGAAGTAGATGGCTGCATCGCCCGCATTTCTGCTTCGAGCATATTTCCTGCCAAGCCAATTTCAAGTTGTGTGACTTCAGGAGCCGCGTGCTCTTATCCTTGCTCATTTATTCCAAAGGAGTCTCAATTTTAACTGGGCAGGTATAATACACGTTCAATATCGAGTCGAATCTACCGGCACATTAGTATATTCGACTCGATATTGAACATGTATTGTACCTGCCTAGTTAAAATTGAGAAGTGCATAGAATGTGTCGGTACATTCAGGAACACATGTCCGGCTCATTCCGGTACGTCACCCGGTACATTCCATAGGACATTTAAGATGTAGTGCATTTGTTGCGTAACTATAACGCCTGACTGTGCCCTCTTTTCATCTGTTTTAAATTTAGTAACAGCAATACAAATGTGCGTACTCCCTGAACGCGAAGACGGCGACTCCCAAGGCAGCGGCCAGCAGAGTATAGAGCAGAATAGCGCGTGGGATACTCGTGCACTCCGGACAGGGCGTATTCACCTGATCCGGAACCTCTTTCGGATCCTCGGCTTCTAAAAATACAAATCGTTCAAAATCTCGGTCCAGTTATTCAGAACCCTCATGCTTCGTATTGTCGATGCACGTAAAGTTGATAGATGCTGTGAAAGTTCCGTTTGCGGGCCCATTGCTGTCAATGAAGAAGTTGCTTATAATACATTTTCGTCATTCCATACCAAGACCGGTGATACCAAAGCGTGCGCGCCTGTCGGTTATCGAAGACTGCTTCGAAGTGCCGCTCGCCATACTTGCCTTCGAACTTACTGAAAGCAAAACGTTGATACACATTTTGTTCACATCAATCTTCATACCCAATAATAGCTCTTCGAGAATAGTTTTAACTGAAAATGATTTTTAACAATTGCCTGATTTCATCTCGTATTTTTAGTCCGATCCATTCATCACAGTCTGAAGAGTCACGATCTATCAGACCGACGACTAGCGTGCTTGCGCAACTGCAAAACTAGTTTAATTATGAGGGAGAAAATAAGAGCGAGAACAAATTTCGATTTTGCAATACTCTTTGGTAGGGGGTGAGAAACGGGGCTACCCGGAGAGCGTCTGGCTGCCCCGTCTAGAAATGAGAATGACTGCTCCGGTGCAGTTACTGCACCGGAGCAGTTGTCTACCCGACAGATTCTTGTTGGCAGACGGGACTCAAACGGGACATCTTCTTAGACGGGACATAAACGGGGCAGACTCGTCTACTGCACCGGAGCAGTAGACTAATTCTGCCTTCCCCAGACGGGACATCTACTACCCGAATTACACCCCCTACTCTTTGGTGAGGAAACAAAATCGCACCTTTCCTCCGTCCACAGGCAGTCAACTGAAGGGCATTCTCTGGGAATGGCATAGTGGAGTTGGAATGTATCTCCGAGCTTCCATCCTTCCGGACACTTGCATGCTGTAAGAGCTATCTATTTTCTCAAGGATGAAAACAGAGGCCCGGAAAAAGAGATGGAACAGCCGGGATTCGAACCCCGGGTCTACTTCCTCATGAGTCCACCACTCTACCACTGAGCTACGGTCCCTGCGATCACCACCTGCCTAACACGTCGCAATGGTACTAGCAGGCGCACGGTGTTCTCGCGGGCGTGCCAAAAAATTTCAGCCCCATTTTTGGCTGGCTCAGTGGTCTAAGGCGGGGGCTTCAGTCCAGAGGTAGGGGGGTCGCAGGTTCGATCCCCGCCGTGGACCGAACTTTTTCGAAGTTTTTGTGAGGTTTATAACCACTTCTACGTTGCTATCATCCATTTAGAAGCTGTTTACAAACAGTTATGAGTGTAATATGATCGAAAAAGTCGGATTCTGTCATTCACACGACTATCCATACTGCGGGCACATGTTTGACATGGCATATCTTTTGCCTGGATTGACCTTTTCTTGTCGAATAAGAAGCATTACAAATCTATAGTGATAGCTATTGAGGCATGCAGAGCCTCTAAGCGGGGGAAATAAAAGGAATTAATCCCATGCATTGTGAATAAATGACAATTTTGGGTCAAAATACCACAATGTTAGTGCCGCACATCCAAATAAGCAGTGTGATCTACCTGTTTTATTCAGCATGTGATGTGCCAGGGACATTTAGATAATATTTATGCGCTCAGGACCCCAAATCACCCTCTACTATCATACAATAGTGCGGAAAAACGCAATTTTCATCGAAAAACTACGATAAATCGATCCGTACGCTCCGAATTGTGATCTGTCAGAGCCCTTGCATGCCGGATATGATGCCCCATGTACCTAGAGATAAAATTCACTTCACTAGAGGGATCCAGTTACTCCACGTTCTATGGAAATCACTCCAGAGTGCACAAAAACGCGATTTTCGTCGAAAAATGACAGTTTTCGGTACCGTACGCCCGAATATGACGAGATCGACCCTCAAAAGGGGATATTATTTTTCCCCACAAAATTCTGCCCAGGATACATACGTTCGTCAAGCTTCTAGATAGCCCATTCTCAGCGGAATGTTTTTCAAAGGTTCAAAATGGCCAAAATCGGGGGGTAAACGACCATTTTCGCTACCATACGCCCGAATATGACGAGATCGACCCCCAAAAGGGGGATATTATTTTTCCCCACAAAATTCTGCCCAGGATACATGCGTTCGTCAAGCTTCTAGATAGCCCATTCTCAGAGGAATGTTTTTCAAAGGTCCAAAATGGCCAAAATCGGGGGTAAACGACCATTTTCGCTACCATACGCCCGAATATGACGAGATCGACCCCCAAAAGGGGGGATATTATTTTTCCCCACAAAATTCTGCCCAGGATACATGCGTTCGTCAAGCTTCTAGATAGCCCATTCTCAGAGGAATGTTTTTCAAAGGTTCAAAATGGCCGAAATCAGGGGGTAAACGACCCATTTTCGCTACCGTATGCCTGATATTGACCATGTAGACCTCCAAACTGGGGACAGGATTTTTCGCCACAAAATTCTGACCAGGATCCATGCTTTCATCAGGTCATTTTCGTTCTTATTCGTAGCAAACGATTTTTGGAACGCCGTTTGTATGGGCGCGAGAACACCATGCAGGCGCTCTCGCCGCACCTCGTGCTACAGGGAACGAGCCAAAGTCAGTGAAATGTGAGTTTTGGTCTTATTACCCGTTGCATACCATGAGGAAGGCGTGGAACGATGGTCATGAAGACGCTCGCTTCCAATTCGTCATCACCGTCCAAGGGACCTCCCAAATACCATTCATTTGGCAGGTACGTCAGCGTTATGGATGTGTTCGAGAAGGACATGGAGAATTCGGTATCCTTGACCCTGCAAAGACCATTCTAGTGATTGTATGTCAGTTTCCAGTACGATCTGTATTATAATCTGCGAACTACGAAGCGTCGTTTTGTCTAGCTTTGAATACGAGTCCGTTCGCGTAAGGATCAACCAGATTCGCCGAGGAGCGGAACAGCGCCGGATTTGATGCCCCCAGGGGGTCTCCTCTTAGTCAGAGGTAACATATACAGGGACTAGAAAAATGGCACCGAGACCGACCGGATTCGACTAACTGGGTGGGAGAGCGACCCATGCAAAGTGAGGCATACTCTGAACTTTCTGTAATGAATAATTTCGCATTTTCAGCCATAACTCGACAATGACATGACCAATTTCGGAGTTTTTGTGCTCATTTTGATTCTCAAGTGTCCCTCTTCCAAACGCGCTATTGCAGCTATTGGTACAATAGTTCATATGGGATTGAGCCGGAAAACATGAAATATATTCGGAATTTCATAACTTCTGGTCGTTTAGCAATCCAGCGAGTTAGCGATTGCATGTGGTAGATGGCATCAAGTGTTCAATTTTCCCCCAATACCCCATAGTGTATCGGTGCCGGAAAATTTTTTAGCGATATGTGTGATTTTTGACCGTTTTTCCGGCCTCATTGCAAGGGAGACCACTTGTAGGACCGGAAAAAAGTCACTTTAATATTTATTCGACGACCCCAACATAATCGTCATATACACATTTTGGGTCATCAGCAGTTCTTTACACTTGGATTTGGACCCGATACCCGAAAAAAATAAAAAAAAAAAATAAAAAATAAAAAAAATTAGAGGAATTTTTTCACATTTCTATAGGATTTGGCCACTTCGGGCACCTGGGAACTTGACCTACCCCCCTAAGTCGACCTCGGGAAGACGATTCCGCATATTTCCGAGGTCCGTAAATTCCGGAAAATACAACTTTCCGGAACCGGATTTTACGGAACCGGATTTTACGGAAAACATGATTTGACATGTTCCTGTGAAATTTGGGAACATTTTGAGCACTCCTGGAAAAATCATATTATTACGTGTTTTGACACGTTTTAGGCGTCAAGAACATGTTTTTGCATGTTCCTGTGAAATTTCGGAACATTTTAAGCACTTTTGGTCCAGACACTAAAAACAGATTCTGACACGTCAAAACGTGTCAAAACACGTTAAAAGTATTTTTATTATTCTTGACACATCGTGCCGAGTCGATTGACATCCAATTTGGGCCAATTTGGCCGATTCCGTAAAATCCGGTTCCGGAAAGTTGTATTTTCCGGAAATTACGGACCTCGGAAATATGCGGAATCGTCTTCCCGAGGTCGACTTAGGGGGGTAGGTCAAGTTCCCAGGTGCCCAAAGTGTCCAAATCCTATAGAAATGTGAAAAAATTTCTCTGATTTTCTTTATTTTTTTATTTTTTATTTTTATTTTTTTCGGGTATCGGGTCCAAATCCAAGTGTAAAGAACTGCTGATGACCCCCCCACCGATACACTATGGGGTATAGGGGGAAAATTGAACACTTGATGCCATCTACCACATGCAATCGCTAACTCGCTGGATTGCTAAACGACGAGAAGTTATGAAATTCCGAATATATTTCTTGTTTTCCGGCTCAATCCCATATGAACTATTGTACCAATAGCTGCAAGAGCGCGTTTTGAAGAGGGACACTTGACAATCAAAATGAGCACAAAAACTCCGAAATTGGTCAAGTCTTTGTCGAGTTATAGCTGAAAATGCGAAATTATTGATTCCAGAAAGTTCAGAGTATGCCTCACTTTGCATGGGTCGCTCTCCCACCCAGTTAGTCGAATCCGGTCGGTCTCGGTGCCATTTTTCTAATCCCTGTATATGTTACCTCTGACTAAGAGGAGTCCCCCAGGGGGGCATCAAATCCGGCGCTGTTCCGCCCCCTGGTTGATCCTTATGTGGATGGACTCATAGGGAAGTACGGTTTTAATGCGCGTGAACAGACCCAGCCAAAGGTGAATGTAAAGGTAAAGGTGTGGCCCTATCATGCTAAGGGTCTAGGACTAACAAATAACTGGGGATGTATCCTGGACGGCCATGGACTTCGCGCATTGGCACACTGGCGTTGCTCGGCCGTTTATTCGGGGGAATCTCCTGCGTGACTAGCCAATTTTTTTCGAACGAATACTCGTTTCAAGTTTATTTCAATGGACGCATTCCTGCTGAAAAAGTTGTAAAATTCGGAAATTAATATAGCTTGAGCTTCGATCAATCGGCACTAACCACGTTGTGTCCAGCCGCCACGAGCGTGTCCGCGATGCACCCCATAAAGTTGCTGTGGGAGTGGGCAAACTTGGGCGAGTACACCAAGATCTTGTAGGCATCGACGGTGGTGATGAGGGAGATGATAGCGAAGAGCAGCCGCATCGCTTGCTGTAGAACCACACTGAACTGTGCCTTGATGTTGTGAGGCTAACTTCGACTTATCATCAGACAAGTATAGTGCATTGTAAGTGTGTTGGCGATGTGCGATGTGCCGGGAAGATGACAATTAGGCTCAGAACGGTAGAAAAGACCATCGATAAGTAGGGATCCAACTATTTTATTCCTGCTTGAAGAGGTGGATTGTCACTCATCAACTTGACGTATTGAGTGGTTAAAAATCCGAATATGCTCTGCAGCACAAACTATTGAAGACCAGGAATTCCTCTGTCGCCGCGGAACAGAGGTCGTTTCGAAATTCGCGCATAGGTGTGAATCTCTCTTCTAGGTCGTTTCTATCCCAGTATGAGAAACGAGAAAGAATGAACACTTTGACGATTAAGGCGAAAGGGACTGTATCTGCGCAATTTCTCCGACTGTACAAAAAGTCGATGTGGGGTTGGCGTATGTTCGTGTCTGTGCGGATATTGTGTTGACGACGAAATGTGTCCCAACTACATGTGGCAACATTCGCAGTGGCCGCGATCTATTGCACTTGTCGGAAATCGTCGACAGAAAAGAACATCAACCAAGGCAAGTGGCATTCTTCGTTATCCTGAAACTATAATGTGCTTTACTTGGCGATGAACTTAAGACGAAACAAAAGAAATTCACTTTCTCTCTGGGATTATTGTTCACAGCTGTACAATCCAATTATTTTTCGGTAGACGATCCCATGTGAGGACGTTTCAAGTATTTGAAGAATAACATAACAGTGGAAGGAGAATGTCCTCGCATTTTATTGCTGGTCTTCCAGATAAGCCAGGCCTTTGGGACGCCCCGGAATGTCTATTTTGTGTCTCCGAAATTGGTTGGTTGAAATTGGTCGAAATCGAAATCCGAAATAGGTCGAAAAGGTGCGCAGCGAGGAGTCGCATCATCTCATTCTCAGTGGCGGACTTCTCCGGTCTGCAATGGCGGGTACGGCAAATTCGAATTCCGGATCAGCAATATCAAGTTCAACAAAAGAATGAGGATATTATCAGACAGTGGCGCTCGAGGACGGAGGAGGACGGGTCTGCACGGGAACTCGATTGTCACAGCACACAATGCGACGAACGGTGCGCATGAGGGGCTCTCGGAATCTAAAAACATTGCTATCTTTGTAGTTGTTAGAGTAATCAATTTTATGCAAATATATTAGTAAAAGTACTCACGCCGAAACGCATGCAATGATAAGCATTGGATCGACAGCGGGGAAGATAGCTGTCAGCAAGAAGATTGCGTCGCTCAACCCGCCAAGCGCCACTCCCATGGACGAAACGAAGACAATAGAAAAGATCGGCAGATAGGAGAAGACGAACGGAACGGCCGTCTGTAGAAATATGCAGCTTTGTGGAATAAAACGATGTCTATATAGGAGTCCATCCGCGTAAGGATCGACCAGATTCGTCTGCCCAGCGAACAATGGCAAAAACCTTGACCAGTGGGGTTCATATGTTGGTTGTAGGGACCTTAGGTGTTGAGAAGTTGAATGCACCATAGGTCGGCCCTCACCCCCTGGAGGCACCTGTATAGCATCCTTTCAAAGTGAGGATACTTTAGAGCTTCTAGAAGTACGAGATTGACATTTTTGCCTGTAACTCAGCAACCCTTTGTCCAAATTGGGAAATTTAAAAAAATATTAGGTATTTCCCAAGGCCCTTATATTATTCCACCATATGGCGTTTGACAGCTGATTACGGTATGCGTTAAAGAAGTCGAGACGCGCAAAATATTCTATCAAATGTTTCTCAAAAATAAAGAAAGACTACCCTGGGAAATTTTGCATACTTATCACATATTTAATGTTCATCTTACCATCAAAAAATGGTAGACGTAGACCTTCGGCCAACAGGTGAAAACACGAAAAATGTTCATTTTTGAGCTATTTTGACGTATAGTATCCCAGGAATGCCATGTCAGGGGGGGGGGGGGGAAAAAACAATATTTATTTTTTTTTTTGAAA
>JACMIG010003308.1:0-12574 GCA_014805385.1 Levipalatum texanum | reverse complement strand
CTCACTTTGGCTGAGTGCAGTTCTGAGACCCCCAGGGGGTGAGGGCCGAACTATGGTGCATTCAACTTGTCAACACCTAGGGTTCCTACACACAACATGTGAACCCCGCTAGTCAAGGTTTTTTCATTGTTCGCTGGGCTGACGAATCTGGTCGATCCTTACGCGGACGGACTCATAAAGGTGCTCAGAGCAAGGAAAGATTTAAAATACAATCCAAACGCTGTATTCCGCGAAAAATCGGCCTAAAACAGCGTTATCAATGAACGCACAGTGCGAAAATTGGAAACAGAACATTTTTTTCGCACCGATGCCGACTTTGGATGTTAGCACCATATTGCACCGTGCAACGTTTGGATTTTGTGATCCACGGTTGATCCACGGTTCAAGTCAACTGCACGGTGCGAGCCTTGAACATTCAACAATCGCATCGGGCCAAATGTCCATCTGCAATAGCCACACTCTCTGAACTTTTATCCTACCGAAACTAACTCCATGCAAATTTTACCAGTTATAGTTTTCAAGATGCGACATTTGAAGTCTCCCAACTCGCAACGCGCCACATTGTACTCACTAGAATCCACAACATCCCGAACGTTAAGGCCACTTTCTCGTACAATCTCTGCACCGCTCCGAAAAATACAAGAAAAGTCAAAAATGACCATGTTCAGCCAAAAATGGTATTTTTTTTTCGGGGGGGGGGGGCTTATATGACATTCGTGAACCTGGTGAATGAAAATGCTAACGACATGCACAGGTAGATATCCGGCACCCAGATCTGTTGAAAGTTCACGTACATGTATTCGATGCCCCCGAAGTCACGAGGATTCCATCGCAGTCGCGGATCTTCATATTTCTTTTAAAAAATCAGTTTCAACCTCCATCCATATTCGTCGTGCCATTGTGAATTCAAGGATAACTCGAAGCTCCATTTCCTTTTCGTACTGCAAGTGTTCTTGCCCTCTATCATTGCTTCCACTTACCACTCCGATGAGCCTTGCGTACTGCAGGAAGAAGTAGACGATGCCGGAGGGACCTGGACCACAATGTGGACTGAAAAAAATCGTACCATGTGAGTAGTAAGGACTCCTCCTGGGATTGTATCTGCTAGAAAAGAGGTAATTATCACGCTGGCCGATTGCAGCATGTGCTGAGTATTTTAATACAACGACTAAAACCAATCTTCTCACGATCAGTGACGTTTCCGGGCGGCGAATGAGAACTCGACATGTTCATTTCGGGAATAGACGAACGAGGAAGACAATTTGAGTGGCGCTGAACTCAGAGATGATGACTTCCACATATTCTATTTGCTCGTCATTAGAATTTCGCCGACTGAACATACAATATCAGCTAGGGGCAATCTACATTTTCAGGGAAATGCTTAGAGGGAAGAACAATTGTACCACTCATTTTTTCATTAAGAAAGAAACAAAACAAATTTAGGCCACGTATTCTTCCAGAATTCCGGAGAAGCGCGCAATAGTATTCACTCGTTTCCAAATTATAATAATAATCTATTTGACAAACAATGTCAGTTTACTGTTTCGAGTGCAGACAATTACATGTTATTATGGTAATTTAGGAATGATATTGCTCTCGAATTTGAGCGTGTCGGGCACGGACTGATGCTGGTTCAGTAAGCGCACAAGGTTACCAACGTGAGCAGTTACTAAGATGACAAGAACGAGGAATCTAATGCAGTGGCCTGATCGGAGCGCACTGCCCAATCGGCCTCGCGCCCTGAAGTGGTTTATTGCTTTCAAAATAACAATCTGCACACCAATGCCTGCGGATACAGAACTTGTACAGTTGACGGCGAAGGACGGAGAGGAATGGAAGGAAGAGGACGGCTGTGCAGATGATTCTGATGTCGATGAGTACGTATACACCTAAATTCGGTTCCGATATCGTTCAATTCTCCGTCACTCCCGGAAGAGTGTGCACGTACTTGCACAGAAGGCTTTGAGATAGATCTATGCTCAACAAGAGAGGAAACTGCACCCAAGTTGGGGATGTCCTTGGTTTTGGCGAGGCTGTCATTCAGCATTCCAACCACCACCATCATCGACATCATCGCCATCAGTCCGAGGTCAACCTAAACTCAAGTTGAAGCTTGACCAACAAAACTTGACAATTACCGCGGATCCGATAATGTTCTCATCCTCGCTCATGACGAGTCCGATGATGATAAGAAGTCCAATCAGAAAGGTTGGAACTATGACAAGAGAAATCCAGAACTGGGGACGCCGTGTCAACACAACTGCATAGTAGAGCTGACAAGTGAGATGCAGATAGATCGGTAAAGATGCCATACCAATCCGACTGTCATCTCGTCAAATGTGAAGTTGAAACTCATCGTCTGATTTTCGATGAGCATTCCCCATTCGTTGTCTCCCTGTAATTTGGAGAGGCATGAACAATAATGCCAGATCGAGTACATGATATACGATGTTTCCATTGACGGGCACGTAGTTCACTAATCTCAGCTCGGAGGGTCGGAATCCTTTGAGACCAAGACAAAAGTTGCACTGTTGCACATCAAATGGAAATGCAGAGAGTTAAATATTCATTGTTACTGAAATGAGTCTGAATAAACGAACGTCAAAATCACACGTGAAGGCGAGCGGGGCGATTAAAAACATCTTGACCGTTCCATTGAAATTGACCTATAAAACGTACTTGATAAGGGAAATATTTCGAAACTCGCCAATGCACTCTGAGCGCCTGTCGTATCGAACATTGAGCCTGAAGATCTACAAAAGAATGGTTGCAACTCACCTCCTAAATTTCCTTACGATAGGCAAGGATAAACGTCAGGCACCCAGATTGATTCTATATTGATGTAAAAGTGATCGATTCCTCCGAAATCAGGAGGGTTCCATTGCAATCGAGGGTCATCGTATGACTGAAATGAAGAACCGGTCGCAGATTGCACTCCCTCAACGTACCATCATAAATTCAACAATCACGCTCAATTCCATCTCCCGTTCATTCTGGAAATTTTTGATTTTTGCTGAAGTTAGAGAACTTTCACCACTCCGAGAAGCTGCACATATTCCAGAAAGATTCGAATGGTTCCTGAGTAACCTGTTATGTTAGGTAATAATGGCTAGTAGGATTGGGAACCGTTGATTCCGAACGGGCTACGATGTGGGTTGAACCTTGAAGAAAAAAGATAAGCATCTAGCGCTTCGTCCGGCGTTAGAACTGAAGTGAAAGTTTGGAGACAACTGAGCGATTGAAACCTCCGGAGAAAATGTTCTCGCATTGATTCGAATTGAACGTTGAGCGCCTTGCTGCATTGACAGAGCTTAGGAAGATAGCCAAAGCAAGGCGAATCATGCGGAGAGAGACATTGAATCTGATGAGCGTGGCATGGAAGCGCTAGACGAGCCTTGTTTGTGCACCTTGCAGAGTCAACCACGGTGGGGTTCACGGGAACAGTCCCTTATCCTTAGCGAGATTATTTGCGAACGGACTAATTTTCCAAATTAGTCAAAAACACACGCGCAAGGATCCGGAGGAGCGATTCAATAGTTCCTGAAGTAAATAAGAGCCGAGGGTTTCGAATCGAGCAGTCGATCAAAAAGTATAATCCATCTTTAACTGTGGCAAGCTGCTTCGATCGGTGGATTAGTCCTTATCTTCGGTGTCATCATCTCTATGTCATTGACACCTTCCAAGTCATGTATCGGCACACACCTTCCTACTTCGCCTTATAATGCAGTTGGCGTCCATTTTCACCGCCTTTCTCGCCGCTCCTTTCCTTGTCATAGCTGCGGTCATCGACACTGGAATGGCACTAGAATGGGAGAAAGGCGCCGGCAGCCCTATCGTTCTCATGACATTCTGGGTGCACCTCGAAGGAAAGGACAAAATACACGGAAACTTTTCCTTCAACCCCCAATGTCCCGGAGGAACAATCCCTGTACTTTGATTATTTTAAACTCTGTACCAGGTGCTTTTCTAGATCTGCTGTTACTATTTCCAAATAGACAATGACGATTACGTGCTGGAGCTGAAGCTGGCGAACGGCATTGTGTGAGTTTATTTATTCATTTCAACAAGTAACGACATGTATTGCAGGATCAACGAACACTTTTGCGTCACACCGGGAGCAAATGTGGTGGTTGAAATGTTCAGAAACGGAACGTCGGAGCAGATATGGAATGGGAAAGGGTTTTTAAATACATTCTTCTTTTAATCACTTTCATGAATTCTAAGGCTCCTTCCGATCTTCGGATTGAAATTCATCTTTACTGAGGATCATGATGCTAAAGTTTCTGTGCCGGCGAGATGCGACTCTTTTTCCCTTTACAATAAGAGTAGCGTTTTTTTTCTCATTTCTAAGGTATTCGGTATAATTACAGATGCTTCATGCCATTACCAAGATGACATATTTCCCAAGTGGAGGGTTTGTCCAGTCTTATATTCGAACTACAATCTGCCTCCTCTCGAATGGTGAGAAATTCGAAAATCATGTTTATTGCCACATTCAGTGATCCGTGCAAGGAAACGCCTCCCAAACCTCCGGATGACCTAACAAAGTCAGTCATCGCTACTTTAATCGAAGATTCTCTTCAGTGCGACTGTGATTATTGGAGTGGTG
This sequence comes from Levipalatum texanum, assembly GCA_014805385.1. Taxonomy (NCBI): domain Eukaryota; kingdom Metazoa; phylum Nematoda; class Chromadorea; order Rhabditida; family Diplogasteridae; genus Levipalatum; species Levipalatum texanum. The sequence continues at coordinate 7,965 of JACMIG010003308.1, read as the reverse complement.
GTCGGAGTAGCTGCCGCTGTCATCGTTCTTATTGTCATCGCTGTTCTGTGCTACAAATTCTGGATCCGCAAGCGAAGGGAGCGGCATGAGATTCATCTGGCCACGGTTTCTTTCACCCCGTCGTTATCCAACTCTTCGTTCAGCTTCACGTCCGAGAAAACAACTACGAGGACTTCAAAAGGTTTAAATTGTGGCGATGCACAAGCTTGTCCTTTTCGCTTTCCGTTTTGCTTAATCCCGACTGTTCTCTCCAGATTGTTTCTCGTTTTTCTAACTGTCTCACCAGGTTAGAGACAGTGGAGAGAGATTCGCACCTTGGTGCTAAGTTCGGTAGCTTCACGCAGCCTCATCACCACCACAATATACGACTACGTTGTCTCGATGGTCTTTTCAGCAGAGATCAGTGGGAGATCGATCGCCAGTGCATTGAAGTCAAATACGATGATAAGCTGGGGAATGGCGCTTTTGGATTTGTCTACAAGGGTGAGTAGACGGGAACAGTCACCAAGATTGAAACGAAGGTCGGCTGGTGGGAATCGATCTATCGACACGACAAGCTTCGACACTTGCGGAGATTTCAATCCTGCGAACAGCTCATAAGAGCGTCGCTGTCAAGATGCTTCCAGGTTTACCAGCCTCCCATTCCATGCACCTATCCAAGGGTTTTCGAATACGCCGATGACATCTCCCGATGTGATTTTCTTGGCGAGATTGCACTGATGAAGTCAATAGGATTTCACGAGAGACTCGGTAGGAAGGATTGTTGCCCCTTCATGGCCGGTTCTTCAGTCAATATCATTGGCTGCGTGACGTATTCCGACCCGAACATGCTGCTAATGGAATATTGCTCCTCGGGAGACCTCCTCAAGTTTCTCCTGGACAAGTATACGGCTCTTTTTCTTTCACTCAATATTCGTTTGAAGGAAAGAAAAGATGGAATCATTCCAAACGTCGGAGTCCGAATACAGCTGTGTCCTCAGTCTGAAGCAGCAGTTGATGTTCGCTGTGCAGATTTGCTGCGCACTTGTCAGAGCCCACTCTAGATTACCTGGACATGAACTAATTCAGGAGTATCTCTCTCAGAAGGGTTTCGTCCACCGCGACGTCGCCGCTCGAAATATTCTCCTCGACGACAATCTCGCATGCAAACTCGCCGATTTCGGGCTGTGCAAACACGTCGAAACCGCCCACGACAACTATCTGAGCAAGGTTCCTTCCGTGGTCTTTCTTACAGTGACGATTCTTGCAGGGAGGCCAGTTTCCCTTGAAGTGGATGCCTCCGGAAGCAATCACCGACTACCAGTTCTCCACAAAAAGTGACGTGTATGAGCGATTGTTGTTCATGTCTTGCAAATGTGATGCAGGTGGTCATTCGGAGCTGTCTTCTTCGAGATAATGACACTTGGAGGGCCTCTGTATCCTGGATGGCCAGTTTCCGAGGTGCCATTTCATCCCCGCCTCTTGCGAGTGAACCTAATTTAAGATCCTCACACGTCTCAGCGCTGGAGAGAGAATGGACAGACCACGGGAATGCCCGGATGAAATGCACGATGCAATCTCTTTCCTTCGAAATCATGGGCTATTCAGATATGACCTCATGATGAGTTGCTGGGAGCAGACTCCAGAGGAACGACCCGACTTCTCGTTACTGCGATCTCGTTTGTGCACTTCTAGAAGATCGAGCGAACGACAATTACTATTTGCAATTAGGAGACGATGGAACGAGGCAATATTACAGGCTACAACCACCTGTTGATAAACTGGTCTGAAGATCAAGGATGAAAGCATGTTTTTCATGAAATTGCGAATGAACATCATTCGTAATTTATTGCATGGTCTTTCGTCATGAATTGAGTCAGGATGCCTCCCTCTTCTAAATGAAGTCGAGGCAATATCTCTAAAAGCAGCGGTCGGAAAGGCGTCAGATGATGCGTTCCAGGAAAGCAAAAATCATTTCGTTCCCAATACTCGAGAGAGGGTGGCATTGTTTTTGAGGAGGGGCGTGTTAGGGCCAGTCTCGAATTGTGCAGAGCCATGCAGCTGACTGTCTTCCTCTCTCTGTGCCTCCTCTTCGGGATCGGAGATTCCTTCAACTTCTTGATGCCTTCGCTCGTGTCACCGGGGAGAGTCTACAGCAACTTCAGGTCTTCCAAAGGTGCGTTGATTAGCGAGGAAGGAAATATTAGAAGTTCAGGTGGACAGATGGTGAAGAGAGACGAGATGGCCTTCGCCCCCGAACAGGAAGAGTCCAACCAATGGGCACCAGCTTATGAAGGACGCCGCTGCTACTGCTACTAGTGCATCGACTGTCCCCATCTCCATGATTACTTCGTCAACTGGCATTCCCGATGCACAGAGCGATTGTACTAGTCAGATGTCTTTTGCCATAATTCCTCGTCTGGATTTACCCATGTGCAAAGATACTGGAGACATAATAAATTGTTGATCGGATATCACGATTCCCACGGAACAGAGTCCTGCTCTCCAAAAGTAATTATCTCTATGCTTAGCTATTTTCGTTCTCCGTAAGTGCGCTCTCGCAGCTGACTGTGGGAGACCTTACTCCATTTTCCACTCAGCCATTAGCTGATTGGTCATTGCTGTTGGAGGATTCGTTTCCCTGCTCATTGTTAATCCGGGGAGTTACTGTTGTCGTCCAAGGAAGTCTGGGTCATGCATCTTCGAACGCTGATAGTTCTTTGTCTGCTGATGTCCTGCGTCTTAGGCTACGGATTGCTGGCTTCTCTCAAATCTGCCAGAATGCTTCAGAAGGAAGCCATGGCCGGCGGACAAGGTTTGGTTGCCCTCTCATTTTGCAAAACAATCTCAGGTCCCGTAGAAATGCCGGCGAGTCGGTGGAAGCGGGACGAGATGCCAGTTCTCTTCGACGAAGAGTCTTCCATGCCAAGCGAGATTCGCAGTCGACGGTGCTACTGCTATTGATGGTCTATGCTGTGATACTGGTTATGTGAATAAAGGTGGAAGATGGTTTTAAACTGAACATGCAGTGAGTGCAATATTCCTATGGTTCTTTTTCAACATTTCCAACCTAATTTGTAGGACAGAGAGGTAAATCAATCATTGGAAAGTTGTGAATGGAAACAGCGAGGTCGGAATCCGTCGACGGCTGCTTTGAAAGTCTCGATCGATGGTTTTTGAAAAGCGGGAGAGGGAACAAGGGTTGGGAAAGTGAATCATATCCAGCAGAGAGAAAAGATGAAACAATCTTCGCTGATAAAGAATCGAATGCGCTTTTCTCTGTTCACTTTCCGTGCTTCCCACTTGACATTATTTCAGTAATGCGCCATGCAAATATATCAGGGAATCGGATACAAAACCATTTGCGAACGAACGGGAAGTGCACAATGGGCGCAGAAACAGGCTGATTAATCGCTTTCTATTCGGTCATTCTCTGTTCAAAAGTCTTATGCATTATCAAGCTCGCGGAAATAATCACGCCTGTTTATGAGAATCTAGCTCCAAGTCTTGTTCTATTCAGGGGGACTTTCTCTCGGGATGTTTGAAAGAGGAAAACATTCGATGTAGTTGTCAGGTGATCAGCAAGAAGAAACCGTGAGTCATTGCACTGGGTGAAGTATACATTCAACGGGGCGTTTATGAATAAAGATGCGAGATAACGTAGACGAAGGAGAGCGCAGACGGCGAAGAAGAGGTCGACAAAAAGCCCTTATCGTTCTTTTATGAACCCCATTACACTGACCCCTGTCCCCTCGAGTGATCGGCCCTTCCCGCATTCCATCACCATGGCCCTTCTCGCTCTCGCATTCGCCTCTTCGGTGTTCTTCTCCGTCAGCGCCATCACTCTCGTAGGCAAAATTTAGAATTATCATCGTTTGAACATTTCTGCTTGGTTCAGAATAAGCTCCGAACGATTGAAATATATTGACTAATTGCATACTTCACACTATTTCTTCAGATTACATTCGACCCCAGTCATGGGCAGAGGGATCTGATATGTGACTGGAATCAAACTTGCACAAACACTTGCCCAAGAAAAGCGGACATCAAGATTACTTCGGCAAAGAAAATGCTGCCGCAGATCGAAACTCACCCGTCAGTTCTATGCTTATCTCTAGATTTTTCCACAATGAGATATGATTGAAATGCTACTTACAATTAGCTTTCTTCCTTTACGACTACTTGGGATAATCAAAACTGTACAATCTCTGAAAAAAGCAGCAGACCCAGCGAGGTAGACAAGAACTTCAACACAGCTCGGAACGAGATGACCTTCTGATCGCAATCGTGGTTCACGGAGATTGACTTATGAGTCGACTGCGCGGCCGGAGCGAAGGGGTTCTGCTGTCGATACGGACAGGATCTACTGGTAAATTTTCAGTTAAGATTGGTTCAGATATTCTCATCATGGATTTCAAGAAAGATAAGTAAATACAGGAAGTAGTCAAGGAGGTGTCGCAGATCGGAATCATCCGCCACTTCCACGTCGGAAAGGCAGACAAGGGAGGAGTCATTTGATCCATTGTGGGATTCCTTTTAATTGCAATTTTTATGTGTCCAGAATATTAGTCCAAGAGCTGATAAATATGCTCTTTTCTACAGAAGGGCCCCCTTGCCTCTCTGGGCGATGCGGTGGAATCGGAAGCACATCGGTGATCAGTTTCCCCAGCCTGCAAAAGAAACGTACCGGTGCACGTACTGTTGAACTGCTGCCTATATCCAACTCATGTTTAGCACTCACTATATTTGAGTTCCGTCAAAATAGTTTATTAGATAAGTTAAAATACTGAACTTGACGAGTGTAATAAATCTTCCATTGATTTTTAGTTGCCTGAAAACTTTGAATGCTAGTCTGCCTGTCAGTGTACTGGCGTGTTGAAATGCTTACCTGCACGTGGTGCCCTGATGGATTGCTTACACTCGGCGCACCGGGCTGGCTGGGAGACGCGCCGTTCCCACATGACAGGGATGCGGAGAACAAGGAGGAGACGTGTTGATGTGGCCCCCAGATTGGGGTGCCCTTCTCCGAGAGAGAGGGGCTCTCTCTCCATCTCTGCGTCCTCCTCGTCTCCCTCTTCTCTCGGGAGAGGGGGCCCTCTCGCTTTGTCAGTCAGAGTGTTGCCCCCGTCCTTTCTCCCCCGAACGATCGGCTGAGTCAGTGCCCATGACTAAAGTGGACGGGCGGTGGCCGCAATTCACCAAGCCGCCCAAGTATGTCGAGAGCGTTATTTTTTGGCTGTCACAGCCCGTTATGAAATTCACGCCTGACGCTTTCGAAATATCCCTGCAGACGAGTCTCGGAAGCGGCGGAAGTGTTTTACGAGACACACGACGGCCGCCATGTCATCTGCCGCCCCAACTCTCCGGCCGAGGGAGGATTCCCATGCTGGGTTTGTGGAGGAAGAGGAACCCTCCCAGCCCCCATGTGAGTTCGATGATTTTGAACATTTCATGGATTTTGGTCGGCTCGATCACGCTCCGTTTCCGTTGTGTCATAGGACATTGTAAACACGGGTGGACCATCCTCCTCGAGGATTGCTCAGAATGATTTGTGTCACTTATGATCGATGCATTGCTATCGCAGTCACATCTTCACTATTCGATGGGTGATATTCCAAGGGAAACGTTCTGTACCCCACTGTCCCCTTTCGGCAGCGGCGAAATAGAAAAGGATATTGCATTTCATCTGTGAGAACCGCAGTTGGCGCATAAGAGGGTGCGCAAGAATTCAGCAAATCAAGTTAACGGAATTGTGCCGCAACACAGAACTTCTTAAAGACTTGTGCCCGTTAGCAGACATGTTCTGATGTATCTATGAGGAGAAATGAAATTCAATTCTGAAATTTTGCATTCCCTCTTGTCATGGATTCCAACCGAGGAACATAAAATCATGTATTAACTCCTTGTTAATGATGAGAGGCGGAAGTTTCGATCTCGGAACGGGAAATTTAAGTTCTGTGGCACGGTACAATATTGATTGAATCTCCAATACTTTTTGCAGCAACGTCTGCTCATTCTGCGACGTTTCTGGACGGCTCGAGATTGAGTAAGTTGTCTAATTTGAAGCATAAAGACGGGCCATAGAATAAACAGCGGACACCGCCTGATGTGGGTGGAATGTTGAAAATGTGTGCAGCTTCATTCCAAGTTAATTCGGAACCTTTTTTTGGCCATTTTGGGCCGATTCCGTAAATTCAGGAAACGGAAGGTTTTTTTTTCGGAATTTACATACTTCCGGAATATACAGAATGGCCGATTTAGGGGGGTGGGGTAGGTCAAGGTCCCGAAGCTCTAGGACTCCTGTGTAAAACAATACAGACAGAGGGGTATTGCCTTTAAAGAAGGAGTAATAGGAATGGGTCTGTAACCAATATCGATTGATTTTGGTTATTACGGTTATGAGCAATTTAAGGCTGTAGCGCTGTTGAAGGGACCTTAATTTCACCTTTTCCAAAAATTTTCACTTTGCATTTGGTAGATCAGGCCATTTTTCGAAAAATCGATGCCGACTTTGACTGCGGTGGGGCTAATTCCACAGGCAACTAAACCTGGCTGCGTGATGCTGTTTGCGTGTCAAAAGCATACATCTAACTCCTCTCCAAATTTCACGTCGATCCATTGCCCCATTGCGATGTTTTTTTGCATTTTAGTGAAGGGTCGTCATTTTCGCCCGCGAGCGGGCCGCGACGCGCCCATTGGCCGCGTCGTGGCCCGCCTTTTCGCCCCTCTCCCCTCACCCGATGCGCGCTAGTTTTCGAGTCATATCTCGGCAATGCAATGAGATATCGAGAAACGGTAAAAAGCATGATCAATGCCAAGCTCAGGGCTAAACGATGAGCCTAAGTTCGAACATTTTGGTGGAATTTGGCGAATCACGTTGCGGTCCCTATGTATGGCACTAAGCATTTAGAAAGTTTCTGTGGTCAGATAGAGTGTACAGAAATCTTCATTGATGAGCAGGGACGGCGCGAAATTCAAATTCCGCACTTGCTCAAATTTCGCACCATATTGGCAGCTTATCTATCAGCAGCTTATTGATCAATTTTTTCCGTTGTCAAGCTGCCAAATTTCGACAACGAAGGTTCCCAGACCCTTCCTTTATGCTATTGCTCGTGGAACTCCGAATTTGTTGTGCATGGGGGCGAATTTATCAGCGCAGTTCAGTTTTCGAAAGAACCTAATCCAAATTGAGTAGAAGGGAGTGAACCAGAAATGGAAATTTCCCGGGCCATATTGAATCCAAATCAGGCTCGAGGCGACAGTATTCATCATAGGAAGCACAACCACTTCGGGAATCAACATTATTCGATAGGAAAGAACTTACGGTGGTTTTGGCGGCCTGCGTTTGCAGCACAAAGTCGCAACTTGTTGGCCCCATATATCAAAAAAACAGCCTCCAAAATGATCATTGGCTTCGTACAATTCCTCACTTTTCGACAACTGATTTCTATGTCTGTAATGCGTTCTCGGCAAAACTATAACATTTCAGAAAAGCAATCTCACTCGGAATGTCACCTACTTCACTTGCTCAGCAACGAAATAGTCTGTCGGGCACGACTGGGGTTCGCCGCAATCTTTGAAGAAGCAAGTTGTTTTCTGGAAAGATTATTTTCCGTGAACCCTAAGCGTGTGCTGCTGAAAGGTCAAGTTTACATATGGATCATTCGGATAATGAATTGTCATTGCGAAACCAAGCGCCTCAGAGGGAATAAGGTTTCCGAGGAAGAGGATAAGTGCGAATATCATTCCCATCTCCGTCGAAGTCTGTAAAATGATATTTTTAATAGTGTTTGTTAGTAGTCGTCAAAAGACGACGAATAACAACCACGAACACGCAAGAAGTCTAACGATGCTTAATATACGAAACTGAGCAGGACGCAATGCGAAAGTATTGTCCGGTATTAAAGTGATGCGGAGGCGACGCGCGAACTACCTTCGCGGTAAGCAGCGTGTGATCTATCTTCTGCCGCAGGGGATAGATCACTA
>JACMIG010003305.1:0-12576 GCA_014805385.1 Levipalatum texanum | reverse complement strand
CATAAAAGTTTCTTGTATTGAACCCACCTACCACTTCCAGACGTACAATGTTCGGGGGTTTGCCGAAACTGAGTGCCCATTTGATAGGTAAGGGGGGACCTCATGGATTTTATTCAACCCATGATACGGGTATCATGGTCCAAAATCTGCCAAAATGAAATTGTTCGAAAACGTCTTCAAACACGTTTTTATGTCCATGCGAGCATTCCTATGTCAATTTCACAACACTTCATTTTGGCACATTTAGGACCATGATACCCGTATCATTGGGTTGAATAAAATCCATGAGGTCCCCCCTTACCTATCAAATGGGCAATCAGTTTCGGCAAACCCCCCGACCATTGTATGTGTGGAAGTGGTAGGTGGGTTCAATACAAACTACTTTTACATATTTAGATTATTTCAAATGGTAGTGGAAAAAAGCTACAAAGAGTTGTATATAATTAATTTCTCGATAAAATCGAGGTTTTTGAACACTCACATGACCTTTGCAAAAAAGGGGTCTCTCTAATTTTTCTAAAATTTTTTTGTGGTACCCTAGAGACATCAACCTACGTTTTGCATAAGAAATCAGATACGACCGTAGGGTATTTTTTTCGAGAAAAACATTAAAAACCGAATAAGCACTTTAATAAACCGCTGTAATTTGACCCCATAACCGATTTTTCTTGGACCAAAAATGAAAATAAGATGCCCCCGAGGACGAAAACGTAAAAAAAAGTTAAAATCTTTCGGGATGTCAAGGAGTCAAATAATATGTAATAGCGAATTTTATTCACATTTTTGTTCTAGAATGTTCTACAATCGACTATACCCCAAACAAAGTATATGTTGGTAGTCGGGGCCGTGGGACACACCAACATGCAAAAACACACGCATCCCGGTCGCAGTCCCTCGGTAATACATGCTTGTCCGGGCATGCTCGAATCTTACAAAAAACACGTCTTAAATAGGTATATACAAATAAATATATGTATATATAATGCTAGATTCAGCTGCAACAGTTTTATATCCAAATGGTTCATCACCGTAAAACCATGAAGTGCTGTAGCTTGCAACGATGACTTCAGCCTCTAATGAATCTATATAAAGCACGGAGCCGATACATGATTACAGACTGGCTTATCCTCTTGCCTTCGCCAATGCAGCCGTCGTGGAGAATGAAGCGGCCTTCGTAAGCGCAGCACTCATCTGAAATGTTGTATGTATAATAGTTGTGCGCAGGTTTTCTCTGTCACTATTTCTCATTCTCGGCGCCGCCAGAGAAATATTATCGGCGTTCCAAACATTCCTACATATCTCGGCTCCAAAAATAGATCTATTGCTACACTCGGCGTTAAACATCACAATCATGGAGAATTGTGAAGCTCACTTTATTTATATGAGTCCGTTCGCGTATGGTTAGACCAGGGGGCGGCACAGCGACCAATTTGGTGCCCAAGAAGGGTCACCTATTAATCAGAGGTACAGTGGAGAGGGTCTAGTTGATTGGCACACAGACCGGTCGGATTCGATTATCAGGTCGGGAGAGCGCTTTAGTCAAAGAGGACCTACTTTTAGCTCTCGAAATCTCTATTTTTCACTCTTTCGATCATATCTCGATGATGACAGAACCGATTTCGGACCTTTTACGGTCCTTTTAAAAGGGAAACGTCCCACTCCAATAAAAAAACAGGTCATCCATTTTCATTCAGTTAAAAATGGAATATATAGATAGACCCTTACCTCACAACGAGACGCGAAAAACTGTCAAAATTCTGTCATCATCGAGATATGATCGAAAGAGTGAAAAATAGAGATTTCGAGAGCTAAAAGTAATCGAGAGCTAAAAGTAAGTCCCCTTTGACTAAAGCGCTCACCCGACCTGATAATCGAATCCGACCGGTCTACGTGCCAATCAACTAGTCCCTCTCTACTGTACCTCTGATTAACAGGTGACCCCTCCCGGGTACCAAATTAGAAAAAAAGCGCTGTCTGGCGAAACTGGTCGAACCTTACGCGAACGGACTCATATTAGTTATGTTTTATCTCGTTTCGACTTGAAGCTTACCATTGATGAATAGCTGTTTACGCATTATAATCCTTGAATCTTCTTCCGAGCGAACTGTGTACGAGTCCTGAACAGAGAAGAAATTGAAAGGCATGGAGAACGCGCATAGAACAAAATGAGTGAACGAGGAGAGAGCAGCAATGGTTGCTACATATCTATGTATGTCGCTGAGGTTCCATGTCCTGTTTTAGCTGGCACCGCTGGCACTCACTTTCGACTATATCTTTCTGTAACTCTTTTGTTTTGAAGAAAAATACTACTCTAATGTTAACTTTGCGTTACATGACATGTGTGGAATTTCAGCGGGCCCAGCCTACTTCTCCGCACCGCGAACAATTGGGCGCTTCGCACAGAAAGAGCGAAAAATATTGGCACCCCGGGGGTTCTGAACAATATCTACTTTTGCACCTCATTCACACATGTAAGGCTCTAAAAAAAGAAGATGGAGCATTTAGAAATGAGAATTCATAACCAGATGGGTTGGAACTTTAAAAAGAACAACATTAATTCTTAGGTGGCGTAGGAGAGCTGTAAATTGTTGCACCTTGCTGAACGAAAAATTTGGCATTAGACGCGCAAAACGAGGGGACGATTGTTGCAGCAAAGAGAGAAATGGAGTCGGTGGAAAGGACGAGGAGGCAGGTGACTCTCTCTCTCTCTTTCAATCTCGCTTTCACTATCATCTAGTACGAGACCAATTCTAAGTTGTCGATCGCGAGGCAAACGTTATATAATACCTCCTATTATAAATTTCAGCACTAACATCTGTATGGCCATCGCCGAAACTTCGAATGGAAACGATATTCAATGAGTTACAGCTTCATATTCCTTTTCATTTCGGAGATACAAACGGAAGAGATATTGTGGTGGTGCACAAGCTGGTCCTTTTCGCGTTCCGTTTACACCTATGCCCCGCCCCCTTGCGTACCATTTTGGAGCGCGCACACGCTTTCAATCCCTAATAACTTCGCTCTTACTCAACATCATGAAAAATGTTCGCTAGAAAAGTTGTTCAGCTCGTCGAGATCTACAAGTCTATATAGAACACAAGTCAAGAATATTGATTTCGTGATTTGAGAAAAGGGGCGTGGTCACGGCTGAAAAAAATCAATATTCGTGACTTGTGTTCTATACAGACTTGTAGATCTCGACGAGCTGAACAAATTTTGTAGCGAACATTTTTCATTATATAGAGTAATAACGAAGTTATTAACGACTGAAAGCGTGTGCGCACTCCAAAATGGTACGCAAGGGGGCGGGGCATAGGTGTAAACGGAACGCGAAAAGGACCAGCTTGTGCACCACCACAATATCAATATTACGCGGTTTATCAAGCGAAAAGGGCTTTGGCTTACTTCGATATTGTAATTTAGTAGGGCGCTGAGCGTAGTCTTCCGAGTGTTCTTTCCATTGGCCATAACGCTTTCGACATTGGATAAACCGGAAGTCCTGTTCAAGGTCAGCACGACGATCGGAATGATGGGACCGAGCAGAATCATGTGGATCCCTTCCCGCTGGAGCAGATGCACAAGCGAGTGATCATCTTGGTAAGGCATTTTATTTATTGTTAGTAGTGTCGTGGTAAAGAACGCCGGGCGTGATCTGAGGGTCTCGGGTTCGAAACCCGGAGTCTCCCTATCTTTTGAACGCAAAAGAACGTCAAGTTGTGTTTATGATAATACTACTCACGCACGGTGGGGTCAGACCCCCCTTTTGCCTGAGGGCATGACGCAAATCTGATTGTTACTTGTTTGCGGATCTGGCAGAGTGCCAAGTTCTTGGGACAGCCAGGGGGTGTGCGCGCTCACCTGTGCGCGTAGGAGAGGGGGATTTGCCAGAGGGATTTGCGTCAGAATTCCGGTGTCCTTTTTGATCTTAACCCCACCGTGCTCACGAGGCAGCAGAACGCATCAAATATAGCGTTACGGCCGATTGTTTTGTGATTATTTTAAAAATCGAGAAAAAATCCCCCTCTTCGCAGATGAAGCTAATCGAGGGAGAGCCAGACTTCCTGCGCCCGGTCTCCGCGATGGTCGGCGACGTCAACACCGAGGTCGGCCGGCAGGTCTTCTACATTGCCCAGTTCTACGAGACGCACCTCGCCAAAGGTGAGCGCTTTTCTTGTTGAAATTGTTATCCTTTCGGTCTTGTTATCGCGGCCTTTTTTAGACTATTTCAAGAAAATGAAGGATATCTTTTAGACTCGTTAATTGCTGTTGCACACTTGTTGACAATATTGAACTTGTAAGGCAACGAACTTAAAAGTAAAATGTGCCGGAGCAAATATTTCCGAGCTGCTCGGACCATCCAGAAAAAGTGCGCTTGCTTTCTTCTAAGCTTTGTGTGAAAGCACACTCTCGGCCCACGTGATAAATCTTATCTTACTGTAGGTCGTGATGCCTTCTCGCCAAGGCAGGAGCTGTTCGAGAACGAGTGGTCGACGGCGACGTGGCTCGTCATTCTCGTACTGTCGAGGATCGATGTCGGATCGCGGCACTACGACAAGAAGCTCGTGGAGAGGTAAATATTGCCCATCTTATTCAAATCTAAGTCTTCCACATAAGAATGCGATAGGGTGATGTTTTCTGCACCAAAAAGAAAAGTGATTAAAACTGAACATGGACGAAAGAAATAGTCCACAAAATGGCCAAATTTCTTACAACAGCGGAGAAAATAACGGGAAAAACTGTAAAATGCGACAAAAGTTTGATGGATCTCTGGATTCCGTAAATTGTGGACTTTATTACAGGCACAACAACATCCTCATCACGCTCGCCAACATTGCTCGCAATGTCGATCCGATTCCGCAGGGTGATCGTGCCACCTGGGATGCCTTCATGGCGGTAAGTGAGAGATTAAAGAAGGAGTAGGAGGAACTTTCCTGATTACGGTCATTATGGAAATCCAGACCTGACACAGGCCAAAGTGCAACCAGACTCTGCCCAAAAGTACATTAGCCACAATGGCCACAATGCAAATCGAGTTCCTCCTACGCCTTCTTTAAAGTATTGTCACTTCTGTCAGACGGCGATAGAAACATCTTTTCAATTGAGAGATTATCGTAGAGATCGCTAAATTAGACGAAGTTGGATCTGAGTGCTCATAGCTCTACGACGCAATGACGGCGTGTATCACGGAACTGTACGCCAATCTGGACAAGTACGATACGCCGACGCTGGATCGAGAAGTTCACGTAAGAACATTTTTTTAGCGAGATCATGACTTTAGACTACCAAGAAGTCCTCAACTTAAAGAAGAACATTCTTACCAAGAGAATGTCTTTTGATTACCAAATTGTCCGCGTGATTGAGTAATTTTTTACTGAGAGAAATTAGGATAACCAAGAAAAATATTTCAGGTCCTCGGCACAAACTACGTAACACCGTGCTTGCGGGCCTTTAGACACGTTTGCATCGAGCGGCACAAGGATCTATTGAACAAGTTGCGCAGGGCCGAGGTGCGCTTCATGAGGATGTACTCTGAGTATTCGTGTTCAGAGTGACACCATCATGGGCCTGCAGTCCGATGCACCCGGTGCTAACTATCAAATGCTGCGGTACCACAAGGTACTCATGTGCGTCACGTGCGCAATCGTCGCTCGTCTCCAGGTATTCATTCAAGAAGGGTAGGAGGAACCACATTTGCATTGGGGCATTTGAGGGCAAAATGCACTTTGGCCTGAATCTGGTTGCACTTTGGCCTGTGTCTGGCCTGGATTTCCATAATGACCGTAATCTGGAAAGTTCCTCCGACCCCTTCGTTCAGTCGAGCCTCTATCCACTACAATTATCTCATCGCTTGCAACTTTGTTCAATATAAGAAAGGGCCAAAAAACTTTAAAAGTATATGTCGCACACTCTAGTATGGCGTCCGTGGAAGTAATGCAACTCAATTCACTGGACTCCATACATCTGTGCGCGACACATACTTTTTAGTTTTCGGCCCTTTCTTATATAAATTCCAGGGCTTCCGGCACGAGTACTGCAAAAAGACGGAGGCCACAGTCGACCCCGTCAAACCCCTGATAGACAGCGTTCTCCGCCAACACCAGCGACTGACGGTTGATGCGCTGAATTCATGCAGACCCCACGACAGTCCCATCTACGTCACCAACAACCTCTACGCATTGACGGTATTTTGTTACTTCGATCGTCGAAACTATTCAAATAAAATTCTCCGTAGTGTATTTCTTATCTCCAAAAGATAAAATTTTTTTCTATGTTTTATTTCTCCTATAAAAATCAAATAATTGTTCATATAATTTTATTTCTCATCAATGTATTATTCATTATCATTCAGGTCTCCTGTTTCACCTACGCGACAGCCTTCAAGTCCTTCTGCGTCCAGATCGTGTGCGAGGACACGGCCCCGCTCATTCAGGAGGAGCTCCGTAGGATAAAGTACAGCGAAGGGTACATGGCCGAGACTGACCTGAAACTCTTCCCTTCTGCTGCCCTCTTGGCACAGAAGCCGCAGCACGCACTCAAGAGGAACAATGCAAAAGTTTCCGCGGGTGAGGAGATCAATCCAATCTAAGTATTATCGCATATCTAAAATCGTCGTAAAACCTGGGCACGAAAAAAATCACGCCTGGCTCTCCCTTGATGATCTTCATCTGAAGAAAACTTTCTCCGTAGTCTCAAGCCTGTCAGACGACGAGATAAACCTCGTTTTCTACGGAGATGGAACTGTCGTGTACGAATCGGAATATTAGAAGCATTTGGATTTCTGAAAATAACGCAACTGACATTTTAGATGGCTCCAACACCGGTCATAAAAAGTCGGACGTCAGCAGCAAGGAATCGCTCCCCGTCGAGCCCAGCTACGACAAGTACACAAGGTATGCCAAGAAAGGTGCGATGGGAGTAGCACTGCTTTGCAGCTCATGGAAGGGCCACTACCCGTCAATCCTCTGCACGACACGGCGAAACGATGACAAGCAAGTCTGCAGGACGATCTCCCTGGATCGGCGAGGACAAGTACGTCGGCATTACTCTATTCAAAAATGATATCCCCACTTCAGCTGGCACGAAGGCCAGTGTTCTATTTCTACATCAGAGCCACGTACTACTCGCCACTCGAAGGTATTAGAGGGGAAAAGGAGTTGAAGACACTACATCTTCAGATTGCCGCAACGGAAAGTGCTACATGGCATCGCTATCAACGCCGTTCGTCATTGCGACGAGAAAGAATCAGGTTAGACATAAATAAATATCTATAATTTATTTATTGAAAACAGGATCACATGCGACAAGGCAGTACGTACTACACTGGTACGATCTACTGGCTGTGCACCACGGGAAGTATCGATGGACTCGTCTTGCAGTGGAAGAACGATCGTAAGACAGGGGATTTTTTCATTAATACCAACTCGGATCTTTCAGCCATGCCTTGGCCCCGCTTCAAGCAGCTCATTCGTGACTACATCAGACGATATTCCAACGAACCCGATAATTCGAACAACAAGGCGCAGCTGCGCATCAAGATCAAACGCCAGTTTACCGATGACGACATTGAAATACTCCACGAAAAGATGCACTGTTCCGATTGCTTCGGACCGGAAGATCGTGAGTTGCCCCAGCCAATGAATCGAGATGTAACGGTGGCTGAAATAAAAGTTCGGTGTAGTTACGTTTCCCTGCCTTAAACGGGCACTTTTTGCGTGTACTTGTATTCAAGAAGTGCACTTTGCCCATAGCGTACTTTACTACAGCGAACTTTTCTATTTAAAGAAGGAGTAGGAGCAACATTTCAGATTACGGTCACCATGGAAATCAGATCAGACTCAGGCGAAAGTACAAGTTCACTTTGGCCTGAGTCTGTAAAATAGTACACTTTTGCCACAATTGTCCCAGCTGTTTTACGGTTACGGAATGTTGCTCCTACTCGTTCTTTAACACCCATTATAATACAAATTGCAGACCCCGAGGAGATCACATACAAGCAGATGATGTGTCCCCATTTGCGCTACAAGTTCGTTGCATCGAAGGGAGTAAGAAAAACGGTTCTTTTACCAGCTGATTCGAACATCAGGATCACCTCACCGAAAACGAGCAACTGGATCCCAGCCTCGTGAAGGATGTCGAATGCAGCGATCGCTACGGACCGTGGAGGGCCATCATCGAGACCAAGATGTTTTTCATCGATCAAAGGAATTGCGTCGCGGAGCTCTGGGAAGCCGGCCTGCTGATGGGATTCTGCCTTGTGGACAAGGTAGGCACGATCAAGAGAACTTCTAATTTTCCATTCCGCGGCACTGGTTATTCTGGCAGTTCCAAAGCTCTTTTCACTTCGCACCTAGGCGCGAAACTCTCCCCAGCAGTCAGACGATGAGAGAACTCAATTATCAATGGAGAGAGAACAGTTCGGACGGAAAGCGAATTTAGAAGGGTTTGGAACTTCCATAATACCGCCATCATCCCATCTATCTATATCTCTCGATTGAAAAGGAATTTGATGCTGAAATTTTGCATGCTAGTCATCGTTTCCAACCGAGTCTTCAAAATGGTGACCAAAATATCAAGTAGGCCTGGACACAGGAACAGAAATTTTTACCTCCCGAACTATAAGTTAAAAGTTCTCTGGCCCAATAACATGAGTTCCATGAATGAATTTTTTTTCTATACTATTCAGATCGAGCGTCTCATGTCAACCATCAACGAACCCGCGATAGCCCTGTACTTTTCGTACTTCTTCACGACTTGCATCGCAATCAGTGGTAGGATTTCCTAGGAATTGAGACACGATACGAAGAATTCAGTGCGAAGACTGGACGGCTCGATCGTTCACATTGAACCGCTGGGACAAAAGTTGCTCGGAGCCAAGTCTCTCAAGGAGTTTATCTTCGTCCTCGCACACCGATTCCAGATCAATTTCATCGTAAACTGCACTGGACAGATCGTACCACTGGAAACGATCGACTTTCGTGTAAGTGCTGAATCGGCGCAGGAAGAGCATAGGGCATTTTAGGACGATCCCTCCCGCAATTTCCGCCGACTCCTATCGTTCTCGAGCAATATAACGCATCAAGGAGACGTCAATACAATGTCGAATGTCGAGTACGCCGGATGATTGTACCTTGTAACTGGAATGTTCTAGATTCCTCGGCGTGCGCATCGGGATCATCATGGGTGACGAACACAATGATGAGCGGAAGACAGACAATACTATCGCGCGCTGCTCATCCTGCCGTTTGGCGCTCACTTCTGGTGAAATGGCGACAGCTCAAGCTAAATCTATCCAAAGCCAGGTGCATCCTACTAGAGCAAAATAGACAGGCACTTTTTAGGCAGAGGAAGTGGAGTTGATGGGGAATACGCCAATAAATTCTCCGCGTAAACGCCCGCGACCCTCGACTCCAAATGAGCCGAAAGCCGGCGCAGTGGGGCCATCCGTCAGTCCCCGGAAATAGCGCTGTTACAAAATGTCCGAATTTCAGCTTACGACAGGAAGTGCTAATATGACACTATTCGAAGCTGAGCTGCTTGCACTGATGACGAAGCATGGCAGGACTACCCAGCATGTAAAGAGCTATAAAAGACCCGAAAATGAGATGTGATTCCAGCTCCGCCTACTCTTGGGGCAGGGCCCAAGACCCGAAGACGACGATGATGAGCCCAGACCAGAAGAAGACGAAGTCGAAGAAGGAGAGGAAGGACCGTCGGGACATGCGCAGCCACTGCCCGCCCAGCCCTTCGAGAACGTGAACCAGTTCAACAACGGGTACCATCCGGCATCCTACAATCAACCGTATGCGGAGCCCTCCACATCCAACTTCGCCGTCCCCAACGGGTTTTTGCGATATTTATACGGAGTATTCCACTCTTTCCAGTTCGATTAGGCAGCCTTCAAATGGAATGGATGCTATCCCATTCTCCCCCTATCGACAGGGACCCTTCGGTGCTATGGCCATGGACGACAACTTCAGTAAGACAAAATCAAAAGTTCTGGAAAATAGAAACACTCAGGCTCGCTCGCGGAAAAGTTCCTGTCTGCGCAGGATCTCGACCTGCACTTTCGGGCACGTTGTTTATACCAATCGAGAAAATGCTCGATTGATTTTACAGGGCCTCCAAAACTACATCAACGACGAGGACAACGACGCGTGGCTCAACGGCGAAAGCGACAACGCATTCTAATATTCTATCGAATCATAGCTTCACGCGTACTCCCCTAGAACTAGTGTCATGTCTTCATAGGTATTGCTTAGGGTTGGTAGAATCCATCCTCAAACGTATGGCGTCTCTCCAATTGTTTAGTCTCATAGATGCGAGACTAGACAAACGGAGAGGCCCCAAAAGTTTGTGGAAGGATTCTGCCATCCCTAGTTATTACTCATTGCATGTACACTACGCGACAAAAGTATTTGGGCACTTTTTGCAGGTCTCATAACTTTCGGCTGCCTCCATGAATTCAGGCCAGGTAAAAAATATATGGTAGACCAACTCAAGGCCGTTACGCCGAAAAGTGACTTTTGGCCAGCATAGCCTCTGGCAATTATTTATCGAACTTTAGAAAATGCAACTTTTTCGACTTTTTTAATTTTTACCCCCCACTCTGGAAACGAATCAGAATAAAAAACTAAAAATTCTACTTATACATCAGCCTTATGGGAACATACATGCATAATACCAGGTGCGGGAAAAATTTTCTGAATTAGTAGCAGGAGCTCAAAGTCAGCCACTCATTTTCTGTTTAATTCCATATTAAATGGCCAATACATTGAATCGCAGTAAACTGAATATCAAAATTATTCACTTCGGAGGTTGTTTATTTTCGAACACAAAAAAGTTCCATATTGGTTACTATGACGAAATTCGCTTTCCAGTGGAACCTCATTTTGGTGATGCCTCAAAATCGTGGATACATGTGGGCAAAATGTGCCTTATATGCCAAACTCGCCCACGACATCACAGTAGCAAGCCTTCCAATTTTCACGATTTTAGCTCATTCTGCAAGGAAGATACAGTGAGTTTTGTGAGGCATCTGACGCGTCCGGATCGGCAATCATAATAAAACTTTGACCACAAACGTGCCCTTAACATGCCTGATTTTAACTGGAAATGGCCTATAATGAGCAAACTTCACTCATTCTTTGATAAAATGACACCAGCATTACTCTAACGTATAATTTAGGACAGCATGTATTGGCGAGGTGCCGATCCGGACGCGTCAGATGCCTCACAAAACTCACTGTATCTTCCGTGCAGAATGAGCTAAAATCGTGAAAATTGGCAGGCTTGCTCCTGTGATGTCGTGGGCAAGTTTGGCATATAAGGCACATTTTGCCCATATGTGTCCACGATTTTTAGGCAACACCAAAATGAGGTTCCACTAGAAAGCGAATTTCGTCATAGTACCCAATATGGAGTTTTTTTGTGTTGGAAAATAAACAACCTCCGAAGTGAATAATTTTGATATCCAGTTTACTGCGATTCAATGTATTGGCCATTTAATATGGAATTAAACAGAAAATGAGTGGCTGACTTTGAGCTACTAATTCAGGAAATTTTTCCCGCACCTGGTATTATGCATGTATGTTCCCATAAGGCTGATGTATAAGTAGAATTTTTAGTTTTTTATTCTGATTCGTTTCCAGAGTGGGGGGTAAAAATTAAAAAAATCGAAAAAGTTGCATTTTCTAAAGTTCGATAAATAATTGCCAGAGGCTATGCTGGCCCAAAGTCACTTTTCGGCGTAACGGCCTTGAGTTGGTCTACCATATATTTTTTACCTGGCCTGAATTCATGGAGGCAGCCGAAAGTTATGAGACCTGCAAAAAGTGCCCAAATACTTTTGTCGCGTAGTGTATCATACATAGGTCTATGCTATGTTTAATAACTTGCTCGGGTTTCGCCTGGCCTAGAATATATTATTGTTGCCGTCTGATGCCGTCAGACCTTGTTATGTTCTGTTAACAATAAAATTTTCATTCATGAAAAAAATAAGAAATTATTTTTAAAATGAGCGTGATAAACAACGACGACGTTTATTACTATGTACACACTTTCAATGCAATTCTGTTCCGAGTCGTTCAGCATCAGTAAGCAATGAAACTGAAATTTTTGTGCGATTTTAGCTGTCAGAGTGACGGATATATCGCGCGAACGAGGGCTCGTAGAATATTCCGTTCCCTTGCCCTCCTCCTTCACTTCTTCTTTCCCTTTCCAAAACCATCCCGATCTTGAAATAGGGGAAGGGGAAGGAAACTGACGGAGAGGAAGGAGGATCGTATGTATGGGAAAGTGAACAGTGAGGAACAATAGTATTGGGGAAGGCTTATCGACACGCGGCCATCGACGGTGTTCATCTGGGATCAGAAATCAACCGTCGACGAGACAATAGAGAATCCATTGGAGTTTGAGGAGGGTCCTCAAGTTATAGCCGTCCGCTCTAAAAATTGGAAAAGGGAAATGAGGGAGAGGAATGGACGATGGTTGGAGGGGAACGAAGAAGGGGAGGAAGAGTGTGAGAGATGAAGGGGAGGAGGGGGGGGGGGAATTAGAGACGGATCAGGAGGGCAATGA
>JACMIG010003304.1:0-12579 GCA_014805385.1 Levipalatum texanum | reverse complement strand
CCGACAAACTTTATTTTCAGCAAATTTTGACCATGATACCCCCATCATGGATCCGTCGTCGGACAAAAAGTAGGCAGGTCGACTATAGTAGGTTTTTTTTGAATTCCTGAAGGTTTTACGCATACCGGGAAGAAAGATTCGTAGTCTGAAAATAAGCACAGTGAAAAGCAAAAGAGTTGGCCGCGACGGGGATAGAACCCGCCACCTCCGCGCCGTAACTCATCAACACAAATTGCCCTGTTTCGTATTTTGCTGCAGCATGAATCCGATTCTACTTATGCTAGGGGTATACTAGACAGGTCAGTGCTTATTACTATGACCATTTGATCTTGACATCTAAATGTAGTGCACTTCACTAGAAACACATTGCAGCTAATCCGGAGTCTCCTCTTTGATTTAGAAAAAAGTTATGACCAATCAAAGATGTGTTTGGATTTCGTGTCGGGACCCAAGGGGATTTCGAATTTTTCCATAAAACTCTACATTTACAAATAACTCATGGGGGAGCATCTACCATCAACAGTTGGGCGCCTCCCGACATGATTTTGTCCGTATGTCCGCCTCTCCTCGAAGATACTTGAGACGGCCTCTTAATACCGGACAATAAATGGACCAGCTTGTCCACCACCACAATACATACATCATGTTTTGATCGATCTATCGTGTTCCAGCTCGACACCCACCTTCCATTCCACTTCGATGGAAGGGAACTATATGCAGGCCCGCGAGACATTCTGTATACATGTATGTTTCCATTCCGATCGCACTAAAATTATGTTTAATTGTACGAAACAATAATGTTAATGAAAAGAAAGAATATTCAGCTGCATTTTTTAAATAATATTTTCCATGAATATTTGAAATTGAAGTAATGGAACTGCACTCACTTTTTGCCCACAGCCAAGAGGCGAATGACTTGCTCGTCCGGTCCTTTCAACTGGAATCGGCGACTGCCGAGGCGTTCAAGAAGATTCTAAACAACATGTTCGAACCTATTATCGAGGCATAAATATCGCAAACGAAAAATGTTTTAATGAAATTTCAATGTGTTTTCTGACCTGATAAAGTGCTGAAAATTGAATTTCGGATTGTGGGAAACGGCACCATTGCATAACTTCAGCGTTTTTGGAACATTTTACGAAAATAGGTAAATTCCTGACCTCATCGTATGCAGTGACGCGATAGTTGTTGGAGTCGTCAAAGAAGTCAACGACGAATAGAAGGCCTTCATGAAACATCATGAACCGTCCGTATCCTGGATCGAGTGTGTAGACGTGTTCGGTTGCACTCAGAAAAACCTCCATTCCCTAAATATCTTCGAATAAATGTAATCCAACCTGCCCAACAAAAAGAAGCCTCGGTAGTAATAATGGATAATATTTCTTCGAAATACTTTTCGCGCCGCAGTGCTAATGTGTGAACTTGATCGCATCTTTGTCGCGCAAAGTTATGCTTCTATTTGTAAAATAATCGATGCTAACGAATGGTCCGGAGAATACGTCCATCACTCAGTGGCTAGTCTGCCTTTGCCAACCCAACTCGCGAACCACTTTCTTCCGACGTGAGAAATACATATATGAAAAAGTGGAGGGCAGAAGAGAAGCAGGAAAAGGAGAATCAGATTTGAGGTCATGTTATTCGGGAAATTGCTAAGGCGGCAGCACTTTACGGTTCAGGAGACCCTTTTGCCGCGAGTTGAGCTTGCCTGAAAAGGAAGATGAACTCTTATTACTTTTTGACTTCCTGTCTGGACTCGAACCCGAAATCCAGAGCTATTACTAAAGAGAAACTCTACACAATGTTGATTGTTATCGAAATCCCATTAGGCTTCGAAAAAAACCCTAAAAAATAACCAACGGTATGCGATTTGCTTGTTCAAACTTTGATTCGTGATGAAGAAGAATTAGGGAAACGACATTTATTTCTTATTACTTTTATCAGTGTATTGAATCATAACTTTTCAAAAAAGAAACACAACAACATAATGTATTTTCATCGTTTTATAAACACAAAAACATTTACTCCATGAGATCAATTCGTGGTCGTCGTTGCCGTGGATTTCTTCGCCCTGTGTACAGCTCGGCCAGCGAGAAGAGCGAGGGAGGAAACGTCGAGGAAAAGGGAAATGAACTGAAAAAGAGGAGAACCGATTTCAATGTTTGTTTTCTTTGTGATACCTTGCATTCAATACCATTTTCCTGCACAGAGATCAATTCTTTGCCGTTGTTCGAAATGGACGTTTGGCTTGCCTGAGGATCCCATGACCGTGATTCCTTCCTGAAAATGGGTGCAATATAGGCTATATATAGTATATATACCGTACAGCCTATGCTATAATCAGTAGGTCGCGGATTCGAATCCCGGAGCCGCCATAGCTTTTTTTTCTCCTACCCTCGATACAAACCTTCCGTTAACGAGGTTCACGCAGACGAGTGAAGACACTTCTCTCTCCCATCGTTTATGGCACGTCAAGTACATATAGTCGCTTAAGTAAAGATTTTCATATACTAAACATTAATTCAAACTCTTTTACACATCGCGGAACGAGATACGTCTGATTCCCGTATTGGTAATTGTCTATCATCGTTTCGCGCAGAGGATTTCCCGTTTGTGCGCAGTATGAGTACACCTGAAATAAATACAAGTGCATGTAATATACAGCCACGTTCCCCCAACCTTTCCTCTCTCGCACCTCTGACTTGTGCTGTTCACCGAACAATTCTTTTCAATTCTCATTTTGTCTCTGAATTTTTTCCCCACGATGCTGCCAAAAGGAATGCCTTTGATTCCTTTTTTTGCAAAAACGGGGCAGTATAAGCTCCTTGAGGGCTCTTGTCAGAAAAATAAGAGGTGGAACTTTTGCCTCCAGATCAATAAATTACAAGTTCTTTGGTACGCCACAAGCAAAATTAATGAACTATTGCTCACTTTGGAAAGTCGGGTTGAATTTGAAAGATGTATATAGCTCCACGAGAGAAATGGTTTCGGTTAGTGTCGGGAACTCTCAGCGGTCTAATTTTCATGTCCAGACAACACCGATAACCGACTGTGCACACCCTTTATTTACTACTTCTAACACCCTTCATGACCGATTTGATGAAACCGAGCATGAAAGGAGGATCAGAGAAATTGCCAGGGCGAAGGGAATTCGAACGCTCCGTGTGCTCTACAGTATCCGACTCACGTCATTTGAACGCATCCCTTCCAGTATGTAAATAATCGCATTGTAAATAATCGGAGGGCCATTTGAAGTGTACTGTAAAGATTACACTTTGCTACAATAACGGCCGAACATGGAAAAATCCAAGCCGACAGAAATCAAACAAGTGTGCTGAATATTTGTTTCCTTTTATGAGAACCAATTTCCGGTACTTGGAATAGAACTTTTTATTCGCCATTTCGATCCTATGAATTTACCGGAATATCGAGCTCCTGGAGAGAAACGGTAAAATTAGGATTGGGATCGAGTGGAAGCTGTGTTTCTTCTGAAAACTTTAGATATATGTCAAATAATCGAGCACCGTTCTATTGTCGAACACCACGTTCAAGAATGTGATGCCGGACAGCAATGTCCGTCACCCGTGTTTTGTGGTGTTCGACAATGAATGGATAAAGGCCTTGGTAGTAGTTAAAGAAGAAGTAGGAGCAAGATTCCGGTCCGTAAAACAGCTGTGGATAATGTGGACAAAATGGACTGAAACGCAGACACAGGCCAAAGTGCAAGTGCACTTTGGCCTGTGTCTGCATTTTTAGATTATTTTAGCCACAACGGCCACGACGGTTTTACGGACCGGAATCTTGCTCCTACTCCTTTAACTTTCCAAATGTCGTTTCTTCGTTGCTTACCTGTGATATTTAGAAACAACATATTTTGCATAGTATTCCGATTGTCTTTGTATACGTATATGTCATACAGAGAGGGATGCGAGTCAGCGACGAGATGAAATAAATGACTTGCCGCAACTCGTTCCATAATCAGATAATCGATATCCTCATCGAACGTCACTGAAAGGGGGGATGGTTAAAGGCCGAATGTTTACGCTACTTGGTCACGGATTCCAACCAAAGTGTGCAAGAACCAGAGGAGGAATGGGGGAAATTATAGAGGAATGGGAGCACGACAATAAATATTTTATATAAGACCCTTTTTTCTAAAGGCTTTAGATTAAAAATTTGGGTGTATTAAACTCCCCCCCCCCCTCTGTAAAATGCACTATGGCGTGCGCCAAGTGAACTTTACAGGAAGGGGAAGTTTACTATACCCATCTTTTTAATCTAAGGGGTCTTATATCGTGATTTGCTCCACCCACCTTTCATTCCCATCCGATGGAATGGAATTGTGTGCAGGCTCATGAGGCGTCTTGATAACGTGTATGTTTCCATTCCGATCGCACTAAAACTCGAAATATTGACAGTACATTTTTCAGTAAAGCATCATGAAAACGCAAGAATATCTAGCTGCATTTTTTGTGCGGGTTTTCTATCTACTACTATATAAAAGGCGATGTATGTCTGTCTGTGAGTAAAGAAACCCACCGGCTGGCGGAGCCCTCCGCTGCAAGCGGTGGGGTCTTGAAGGGAACAGTACGTACCTTTTGCCCAGTGCAAAGATGCGATTTATTCTTTCGTCCGGTCTCTTCAACTGGAATCGGCGACTGCCGAGGCGTTCAAGAAGATTCCAAAAAGAGTGAATTCATTTTGTTTTTTTTATATTCACAATAATAACAGTAAAATAAAAGTAACATGAATGCAATTTTGACGATATTTCCTGGAGAATAAAAATGGAGGCCAAAATGGATAATTTTAACTCCATGGGAAAGCATTAATTAGTATTCTGACCTCATCGTATGCAGTGACGCGACAGGAGTCGGAAAAGAAGTCAACGACGAATAGAAGACCTTCGTGAAACATCATGAACCGCCCGTGTCCCGGATCGAGAGTGTAGACGTGTTCGGTTGCATTGCGAAAAACCTCCATTCCCTAAATATCTTCGAATAAATAAATTCGAACCTGCCAAAAATGGAAGATGCCTAAAGAGCAAGAAATGGCTGGCATTTCTTCGAAATACTTTTCGCGCTGCAGTGTTAAAGAAGGTCTGGCAGGCACTTTGCCACTCTTAATGGGGTGCATTAGCCCATACGTCGACTTTGGAAATTACGCATTTGAATACGTGGACGTATAGTCAAATGCACTCGCCTTAAAGAAGGCGTAGTAGGACAATTTTGGTTGATTCTATATCTCAGAAATTCCCGGCTGCGAGTATACCGGGCCATTCACCACGTTCGAAAGTGTGGAAAAAAATTTTCCAAAAATTTTTTTTCACCCCTTCCACAGTCATAAAAATACACTCAAAGTTAGTATCGATTTTTGCCTAAAATGGGGGAAAATGATCGTTTTTACTTAAAATATAGCGAAAATATATGCCAATGAGTGTTGATATCGATGTTCGTTCACGCAGGCGTTATTGTGGATTACGGTCGAAACGTGAAGTCACTCCGCGATTAGATTTGCTACAAGCACCCGCGTTAGAAAAATACGTTCAGTAGCCTATTAAAACGCTTATAGTAGCCCAGGATCCCTGGTGTAGTCGTAGTAGACGACATATTGGTTCGCACCACACAAATTGTAAATCGTTCCGTGCAAACACTGTAGTTAGCGGTTCCTACCTGTGGACTAGGAAGTTGGAGCGCATCGAGTTCGCTTGGGCACGCCTCTATAAACCAGGCCCAAGTGAACTAGATGCGCTCCAAATTCCTAGTTCACAGGTCGTCATCAACCAAAAACAGAGACCGAAGTGAGAGGTCAACTCTCCCACAGACCGAATTCAGGGCGACTAGTGCTGGGTGAGAGTAGGGGGAGGCATCCCCATTGCCCCTCAGGGAGGTGCTATGTGGCCCGAGATAAGATTTCACGTAACCTTCCCCACTGCACTCTCGAGGAAACCTCCTCGACGGATGGGTGAAACATGGAACTATCATCCACCGAAAGAAACACACCATTCTACCTTCAAAGTTGGGCCGATAGATCTAGCATGGTATTTAAAACAACTCTGTCCACCCCACTCATGATTGTCGACGGAATTAAACATACGGAGTGAACGCTGGTCGCCCTCTTCACTAAACGCAGTAAAATGATATAATCAGGCGCTCGCATGCGAAATTTATAAAATAAAACTACGCCAGCTTGAGCATGTGAGAGATGTTTCTCGAATCGTGCGTTGAAAGGACCCTGCCAACGTGCAATTTCCAGCAATGTTACTGCATTTAGTGAGGACGGCGGCCAGCGTACATTCCGTATGGTTCATTCTGTTGACAATAGTTGGCGCGTTACGGGGTGCGACAAAAATCACCATTGATGGCCTAATGCAACCACACGTTCTACTTCACTTGAGCAGGGCATGACAATATATGGCCGACGTGGTGTTCCCTGAACGGACTATTTCCGCGCCCTCGTAACTGAGGTGATGAATACTGTTCAACCACAGCCTACGATGGTGTGCACTATCTTCAGAGAATATTTAGCGTGCGTCCCCCAATCCTCGGGCTATTTCGCGCACCGCTACAGAGTCTGCTCCTACCGGCACACTGACTCTACTTCTATATGAAACGTTGTATCCCTGTGGCTTTGTTCTATCCCAGGTATGAGAATTGTGCCGTGCCCCAAGCTATCCTCTTTCGCACCTCTGACTTGTGCTGTTTAGCAGACAGTTCTGTTTTTATCTTCCCGGAGAAAATGAATCTTTGGCTGAAATTTGGCTAGCTAGTAGATCACGAGTTCCAAGCGATGTTTACAAAATGGATAGCCTTTGATTAGCTTTGGGCCATGATACAAGAGATGGAATTTTGTTCAATCGGAACGAAAAAGGAAAGCTTGGGGCACGGGATAATAGCTGCAGAGGAACCCCTGGGAGGAACCTTCCTTTTCCTCGAGTGCATGCTGGATCTAGTGGATGGCTGTGATTGTTGGGTGGGTGCGCGGAGTCCATCTGAAAGGGATCGAGTTATAACAGATTAGACTCGATACGAATAATTTAGCCAACATTGGCATTAGATAAAGGGGAGGGGGTGTCACCACCCACAGAAAGAAAGAAGAGGCGAGTGCGTCGGGCTAGACAAGCAACTAGGGTCGAGAGACTCACTGCTTTCAGCCGTAGAACGCGTGTATGGGCCATACTCGGAAGGGGGTTAAGCCTGGCCTACCATTGTGATCAGCCCCTCCAATGAAAAGTGCGCAAGGAGAGAAGAGAAGAGAGTTTATGTCGGATAGGAATGGCATGTGGAAACGGGGAAACATAGGCAAGGGCGAATGAGGGTTACGGTGGCAAGTGGAAACAAAGAGGAAAACGGGCACGGGGAAATGGGAAAGGGGGTCGGTCGTCGTCGAGGGATCTGGCCGGGATCGCTCGGCCCTCGGGGCTTTTGTAGTCGTCCGTCGCCCCGCCCTCGTCGGTTCAGGAAGGATAGTTTCATCAGTGTTTTCGCTGTGACCAAGCAGCTGATTTCCGATCAGTCTGCCGTCTGGCATCTCTCGCTCGCCAGCCTATCTCTCTGGTGCGCTCTTCCGGTCGCTCTCTCCTTGAGGACTTCCGTTCTTACTGAACCATCCCTGCTACTATATAACAATCATCGCGAATAATATAGGCTATAGCATTAAAATAATGAAATGAACGAGTCCCAAGATCTTGGCCAAGAATTTGGCACAGTGCCAATCCGTAAATAAGTAAGATGTTTCACGGATTTTTATTTTACGGTCGCGAAACTGAATCACTTCCAATTGCTATAAAATCAGATTCACGTAGATTTAGAATTTACAAACCATGTGTACACCTCGGCCTCGACCAGTGCATTCCAAAAACAAAATACCGCTACTCCTGCACTTCTAGATCCCTGGACATCCCCTGAAGGACGTGATCACGCGAAACTTTGTAACTTCCCTTTTACATTACCAAAATTGGTCAATCCACTGCTCATTCGATTTCTCTAGACGAGCTAGGATGAATGCAAAAGGTCCGGAATCATTTGGTCCACGTTCCCAAGTTCTACAGGGAAAGGGACAGCAACGATGCCAGAGAGAAAATCGATTGGCCTCCCTCCTCCCTCTCAAATTTGCGGCCTGTCCTCTGGCAATAGAGGGGGGGAGGGGGGGGGGGGGGCTCTGGCCTACACCGTGTGGGCCCAAGCCCAAAGAGCGAAAAGGAGAGGTAGAGCCAGGGGCGTAGATCAGGCTGCGCTCTGCACCGGAGCATCACGCGTCGTGGGCCCAAGCCAGCCAGCAGTTCACTATTACCTCCTCTCTTCAACTGCCGCTCCTCTCAAGCCCCCGTCCTCGATCGTCCGCACCTGCCATATACCCCCGTCCTCGATCGTCCACAACTACCATGGACACCGACCCAAACAGCGGAATCGAAGAGAAGTTATTACTACTCGTTGCCTCGATCAAGGACGGACATGGTCAAGGTACGAGAGCTCATTCCTTATTTACTGAGTAAACCTTTGCCACTTCGAATGACATGACCGGGTGGCCCAGTTGTTTGATTGATCTATTTATGTTTTCATCACGCAGGGGTGGGTACATGCGAGTCTCATGTCTGTCAAATGTCTGATCCGATTTTGGTCGCGGGTTCCTAACCTCCAAGCAAAGAACGTTTTGCGTTTTCATGGGTATAATGTTATCTATCACTGACTAGCGTGCCTTTGGAACGATAAGTGCAGTAGGAGTCGATTGCTACCTAGCAGCTGCATGTTTGTTTAAAGCGGATAGGTAGATCAATAAACAGTTGGTCCTTGCGGAATTATTGCTTTATTTCTAGATGATCGGGCGCTTCGTGCACAGATACATTATTGTGAAATGGGGAGATGAATTAATTTATTTTTTATGTCTTTCAAGTCTTTATTGCTCTTTCACCATTTTACAAGGTGGAGCGAAAAAACATTGCTTGAAGGTGCTAGGTTATTGGTGGGCGAGATCCAGTGGGTTATTGTCGGGCTCCCTTGAGATCGTCGGTCCAGCGCTTTGAGTGATTCCTTCTGGCAATCAATCTCTCTATCAAAATCGCTTTATCAAGACAACAGGCGATCTGGCAGGCCTCACTGTTTCCTCGTCTTCCAGTACTTGTCTTCCGCTTTCTTGAGGAAGTCGACTCCTTCTGCTTTGGTCAGGTCATCCCTCCATGATCGCATAGTTCTTTCGCATAGTTCCACTCCAGCACAGCCCTAGCCTATTTAGTGTGGTCCACCCCGAAATCCGACCCGTCCATGCATACTTCCTATCCTAACAGTATCCTGCGAAATCAAGTAGCGACACCACCAGCATGGTCCTCTCCCACCTCCTCTGAGCCCCAGCGAGTTTGTTTTCAACCGATTGGTTAGGGATGATGCGGTTTCTGAAGCGTACGCAAGCGCAGGAAAAATGGTGCCTTGGAATTGACTTTTTGATGGACATGGGTCCTTCTGTACAGGTATAGGTGTGGTCCCATCAGTCTATCTAATGGCCTAGGACCAAGACCCCTTGGGGGTGGATCCTGAACGGCCAGGTTCCTCACTAGCATTTCCCCTTCCGGCGTTGCAAGGCGTTTATCCGGGGGGTATTTACCTGCGTGATCTAGTCACTGGTCCTTCTGTGGTGGGGGGGGGGAGGCTACCTGGACTTGGTCATTCAGATCATTGAGCAACATTTTTTTTACTTTTTTTCGCACTGCGCCACCTGTATGTGGCTTGAAATTTTCTGACACGCGCGGTTTCAATGAATACGTACAGTAGGCCCCTGCGGAATTATTCACAGCGCTAATGTTTATTATCACTGATAGTGGACATAACATGAATTTTCTTTCCATTTGGACAAAAGCAAAAACCTCTGCGCAGGGAGGGTTTGAACCTCTCTTTGGCCAATATCGGATCAGACCTTTAAACCACTCGGACACCGGGTCACATTGTTCGATATAGCAAACGGTGGTGGCATGTTAGCGATGTTGCAATAGGGATCACAATCTAGCCCCAAACTTGGACTTTATCGACCCTTGAGGGGCGTTTTTTTTCGAAAAGGCTATTGTTTGTCCGAAACCACCGGGGTAAAGTGGAAAGGTTCCCCTGTTAGAATATTCGTCCATTGGATACTATGTCTTTAGTCAGTTTGGTCGAGGCTTATGCTGCCTGTGTGCGTGTCCGTCACGTTTGTAGTTTATAGTCGTTGGCCAATATCGGAGGATATTTAAAGGAGGGGTTTGGGGACCATCGGTGTCGAAATTTGGCAACTTGCCAACAGAACATATTCACTAATTAATCACTGACAGATAACAATGACAAAACTCATAGTGCACAATATGCGTGATCTGAGGGTTTGGCAAGCTGCCAATATTGTAGCAGGTGCGAAATTTGAATTTCGCGCCGTCCCTGTTTCTCAGGGGAGCCTTTCTGAACGCTGTATCTCACCATAAAAACGTCCAAATTCTTAGTGTCATATACCATTCGATAGGGATTTTCAAGCTCTACCACCTGAACATAGTCACTTATGAGACTCGGAAGGTCCCCGAAACCCTTCTTTAAGTGTAGGAAGGTGCTCCAGACTTCGGATCTTAACCAAACGATTTTGCGTACCGAGGCAATTTCTACCGTATCCCGCGACCGGGGAATAGGATACCTAATCCACGGACGTTAATTTACCGGATCGGTCCAAATTAACCCACCGGCAGGGGGGGGGGTCCCACCCCTGAAGGCGGTGGGGGTGTCCATGGTAGAAAATAATAGGGTCCCAGAAAACGGCTGGCGATAACTTGGTGATTCCAGGAGTAGCTCTTCAACAACTGTACAACAGCATTACCGCCACCTCACCTGATACTACTACTTACGACCGGCCATTACAACGATTGTCCTAGTCGCCCGGGACGAACTGCCCCGAGATCCCTTTTCCCGCCCGATCAGAGCGGGCGGAGTGGCGGGCCGGTGGCCGCAAGCGGGCACACCAAAACACGGATGAGATGAGATGCGTCTCATCCAGCAGACATAAGCCATGAGGGGGTTTCTATCCACAGAGTGGGTATCCCTTTTTCGCCCAGGGCAAGTGGACACATGCAGAGAGAGATCTGATCAGAGCCGGATAACCTAGAGGGGCTGTCCCTCGTTCGGCCACCGGACTCCGCCACAACTATCGAGTCCTAGGGATACCTCACGAGGGAGATGGAGAGGCTCAGTGGGGACAATCAGAGGGTAGAATTAGAAGCTCCCAGAGCCATTGTTCAGATCCATTATGTATAGCTTCTCCACCACCTTCTGGAGCTGCACATCAGGCGGAGTGGCCCTGCAATAAAGCCTTGTAGTCGGGGGAGGCGTCATAGTACACTCACGGGGAATATATGACAGCCAACGACGAGGTTCCTCCCTCGAGGTACTTGGCAAGTCTCAAACGGCAGTTACTTTTCGACGTTCCGTTTGCTTCGGTGTCTTCTTCCACGACAACAGTGCAAGGCATTGATGTTTATTCATTTTATCCGTAAATTAAATTTCTGATACCTGAGAACGTTTTCCCAGTCTCTGATGGACGAGGCGGAGTGTCCCCGTGAATTTTTGAGGAAGGTCGTAACGAGAAGAAAACCTGAAAATTGAGGTTTTCCGGAAAATAGTATCTATTTTTCACAGATCACGGCCGAATCCCCCACGACCTACCTGATTGGACGAGTCGTGCGCGCAGGTCCTCGCCGTTGACCACGCTCATGGTTTGTTGGAATAACGCCAGCGCAATGGCACTCACTGCAGTTATTAAGAGATAAAGACAGTTTCGATGAGCGAAATGGCGATGCGGATGATACACCGTTGCGATCAATGGAAAACATGTCGCTTATGAACATATGGGAGCAATGGCATCCAAATCGACATTTCCCTCCACAATTAATCAGCGAGTAACTCCGCTGTGGGATAGTTATTTTCAGCCTATAATGTGATGAGTTCTTACCACTCCTCGCCGCGAAAGATCCAGAATCACGAAGTAATTTGTTCGCCATGAGGGCAACGCAGCGCATAACACCGTCGCTCTGCATTGTATGTATTAATCCTCCAACCACAGTATGGCACTTACCCGGGCGAAATACTCTACAGCATTTTTCTAGTAGCAGCATGATTCCAACTGGGCGACGAGCTCCGGTTGAATCGTGGAAGTTCGGGCGATCTGGTTACTCTATAAAATTATGTTTATTGTCGGCGGAAAAACGATCCGGAGTATTTGCTAGTCACGAATATGTCTAATGCGTTTGATAAATATATTTGACAAAAATAAACAAACCAATCCGTTGAAGAAGGTTTCTCCGAGATTTGTAAGTACATGAGTTCTCTGGACACTGCTCGCTCCTTCCAGCGTGCGTAGGAAGAGAATACACGCAACTCTGTAATTAGTACTGTGATGCTGACGGCGAATGGGGTGTTTACTGTGAGTATTGCTTGTTGTCGCGGGATGTTTCCACGAAGTATGAAAAGAGCTCATCGGTAACCGACAGTAATGGCCGGTCGTAAGTAGTAGTATCAGGTGAGGTGGCGGTAATGCTGTTGTACAGTTGTTGAAGAGCTACTCCTGGAATCACCAAGTTATCGCCAG
>JACMIG010003302.1:0-12587 GCA_014805385.1 Levipalatum texanum | reverse complement strand
CGTCTTCCAGATCCTTCCGCAGGCGGCTCATCCAGTCGGCCTCAACCGATAGTGCCGCGTGGCGCTCACCGGATCTGAATCCGAAATTGCAATTTTAGTCATTTCTTTATAAAAAATATTTATTGGCACGAAGTGAAGTGGCATGGATCAACGCATTTCGTCCGCGTCTCATATACCGAAAAAAATACACCTGCTCGCATCAAATCCTCCAAACCATTTTGCGTCTCGAAAGTACGGAGTATTGTATTTAGCCAATATTCAAATGTGACAAGACCCTAGTTTGTTTGAATCCTCTCTCCCCCTCCCATCTAGCCCCCTCCCCCATCACCTTCTTCGTCCTTCCCGTGACGCAACCGACGCCACTCGTTTTCCCTCGAAACAGTCCATCAGGGTAGCGGCCTTGGATGGCGGGGACTGAAGATTGCATGATTCAATCTGCCGGGTTTTCCCTTTCACCTCTCGACTGTCTTCTCGATCCGGCGGTATCTCCTGCACTCCGCGGGAGTTAATCTGGACGACGACGGGACGACGCGGAGTCGTTGGAGATGCCGTCGTTGGCCTCATCGCTCCTCCTCCTTGCGCAGGACGAGGCGTCGTGGCGCTCTTAAATGTTGTATCCTAGTTTATGCACACCCAATGATGAACCGTTAGAGATTATTTGCCTTTTGGAGTCAAGTTCCCCTCAAAACCAACCTGTTTAATCGTTCTCCTATCCACATTGGCCTCTTCTGTTCGTGCTCGCTCCTGCCTGGCCTGCTGTCGAGTCCGCACCGTGCTCGTGCTCTGAATTGCGATCAGTTACACGAAACTTCAACCAAAACATCATTCCGGACCGGAAAATTAGAGACTCCAGTAATTATCTTCCAGTCATCCTTCTCCTTCTTTACCTCCTTGACCGGCCGCGGTCCCGATGTCTGCTGTGCTGGTGCCTTCGGAGGGCGCGGCGAGCTCATCGACTGTAAAAAATATCGATTAATTAACCATTTATGCGCAAATCATTATGAAGTCACCTGCTTCACTGGCCTGTCCCCTCGATCTCCTTCTTCCCTCACAGATCCCGTCTCGGGAGACAGCACTTCCACCTGAATGTGTACATAAGATTTTGGTTTGGCCCGGGATCGATTAAATTTTTTAATTTCTAAACACTAACACCTGGAATATAATAATACTAATTATTGATCTTTATTGTTTAAAAATGATTAATTTTTCCCACCTTGGGCCGCTTAGCTCGCGGTCCCGCTGGCGCCTTCACGGGCGACGAGGTTGCTGCCTGCTAATTACATTTTAGACTGTGGAAAAACATAATGACGAAATGTAATATCTCTTTGATATTTTAACGAAACTTCAATATAATTAATCGAAATGCAGCGTGATTATAACAAGTTTACAATTATTGACATCAAGCACACCTTATTGTGGCCGATTCTCTTGCGAAGGATACGTGGAGGCACTGTGGAGTCTTCGTTGTCCTCTCTTCTTCTCTCCTCCTCTTCTCTTCTTCTTTTCTCCTCCGCTTCTCTTTTCTTTTCCTCGGCCTTTCTTTTTTCCTCTTCTCTTCTTCGCTCCTCCTCTTCTCTTCTTTTCTCCTCTTCCACCTTCCTTTTCTCCTCCTCAACTCGTCTTCGTTCCTCCTCTTCCCTTCTTCTTTCGTCCTCCGCTCGTCTCCTCTCCTCCTCTTCTCTCCTTCTATCGTCCTCTACTCGTCTTCTCTCATCCTCCACTCGTCTTCGCTCCTCCTCGACTTTTCTTCTTTCTTCTTCCTCTCCTCTCCTTCTCTCTTCCTCAGCAAATCTCGCATCCATTTCCGAAACTTCGCGAGCGGCTTCCCTGGAAAGCATTACTCGAATATTACCGATTTGCTTTCTTGGGAAGATAAAAATCGCGCTGCGAAATAAACGCCAACCAAGTAGACAACTGAATTTCGCTGTTCACTACTGCGTTTATCCGGCCGACCGAGGATCTCGGCAGTAATGATACCGTACTCCACTCGTTCAATCTCCTCCTCCTCATGCCGCCGCCCCCCTGCTGGTACCTTCGCGGGCGACCTCGATGGTTCCTGCAAAAATTGATGATGAACCTATAATTTGAAAAATGATATAACGTGAATATAACAATAATCAGAATTTAACATACGCATTATAGTAAATACTTTACTAATGCGAGCAGAGCCCACCTTATTGCCGCCGGGCCTATTGCGTGGGACAGGTCTGATACCGGGAGTCCCTCCTCCTCCTCCATCCATTGCCGACGGATCGAATCCGGGCCTGGCGTCATCTCCTCTTCTGTTCTCCTCGTCTCCCCTTCTTCTCTCTTCCTTTCCTCTTCCCTCTTCTTCTCTTCGCTCTGCCTCTTCATTAATCCTCTGATCCACATCCGCCAGTTCACGAGCTTCCCTGAAGAAAGGATATTGTAATTAGCAGTATATTAATTTTAAAAAAAAGAATACTGTAAGGAATCCCGCTTATTTTTGGGCATTCAAAAATGGTTTCTTGAACAAAGAATCCGCTGCTAATATAAAAATAGTTCACAACTGTGTTTAGCTCTCCGGACAAGCGGGATAAACGCAGTAATGATTTTTTCGTACCTCGCTCGTACCCTCTCCGCCTCCTCGTCCAGATCCTCAGTCCTTCTGGCTCGTTCACCGGGTAGTGGGCGGGGTCGCGTCCACGTCGCACTCCACCGACCATCTGCTACGAGCTCCGCCTGGAGGAGCGTTGATTACGGTAGGACCGATTGCAGGATGATTTAAGGGAGGGGGGGTGAGAAAATACAACTAATTCGTTCCCATATTTTCCAAAAATCCAGACTGGAAGCCGAATTTTCTACGAATAATTATCGGTCGTAAATTAATTTACAATTAGATAGATCGCAAACAACAACAAATATGCCACCTTCTTAGCTGCTACGGCTGCGAGGATGCGTTTCACGACTCCATCGTACGCTGGACATGGATCGATGAAAAAGTCAAACTGAAAACGATTTTTGAACGGAAGTAAATCACAACGAAGAAATATCGTCTTCTATCTAGAAGCAATATTATTTCATGTCGAAGTTGAACGTTTACGATCTTTCCCAATTGCTCACCTGTTCCACTTTCGAGATGCCGAACTTCATGCCCTCCTCTCCGGTGATGTCTCCCATAACCGATGATGATGGCAGAATGGCGAAGGTGTTCGCGGGTTTGCCCCTGCAAATGCAGATTCGACTCCTCCGAGGGCGGTGGTTTTGCTCACGGCCGTTTCATGCTGTTGATGATGAGGGCATTATGGACGCAAACGAAGTCGGAGCTCTGCAAAGGCGTCAGCTCGAATTGGCGTCATCGCCGTGCATACCTTGATGGGGACTCCACGAGCGTGAGCCGCCCAATTCTTCGAGTAAATGTCGATCGTGTTGCCGAACGCGGCCAGCTCGAGAACCGGCCACGCCGAGGCGATGTACTGCAAAACTTACGATGATTATTACGATTACTAGTATTGACAGTGCTTAGCAATGTTTACAATATTTTGTAGTTAACACCACTTTCCATGTTTAGTTGCTAGCATACTTGCGACAAACTAGACTATTCCACGTTTAGTAGCCAGTATTTCTTGATTTTATTATCGTACACTTATTACGTTTATCCAACGATGCTAAACACCGTAACTCACTCGTTCAGTGTCAAGCGTGTTGTGGCTGGAGAGGGGAGCTGGCAGCCGCCGGGCAGCGGCTTTCGTCCCATCCCAGAGGCGGACGACTGTTTCTCCCTTCTTCGAGCGTAGCACAGAAACGACCTGCAAGCCTAGAGATAATAAACCTTTTGTGGGAATCGAGAAACAGTCAGAAAATCGCAGATGATTTCCTTTCTCCTATCTGTTTTTCTCGTGAAGTTTAACATATAATTTATGTAATTTTTAGTTTCAACTATTTTTCTGTGGGTTTGCAGATAAAGGGGAAGGGGAGCATGCCTGAGCATAGAACGAGACGTTGCCGACTTGGAGGGCCTCCAGTGAACCGATTGGAGAGACCGGAAAGGGAAGGCGAGGACCGGGATCGGGCAGATGCTGAGACGGAGGCGCACCCATCACGTCCCTGGGAAAATCAGTATGGATAAATTATTGATTTTCGATGAATCATTCAATATTATTGAAACCACGTACACCTTCTAAATGCACTGATTGACATACGCTGTGCCATCGACTGAAGCCAATTCCGCGGCAGCTTCGCGTGCCCTCTTCGCGAGCTGCTCTCGTGTTTCCGCAATTTGGAGTGCCACTTGGTCCCTCAGCTTGATGACGCCCGCCGGCAGAGGGGTAACAGATACTGGCTCATTCTGGAAGAGCGCCATTTTTTTAAAATCTCTAAGTCCCAAAGCGAAAAAAAGTGAGATCTTGGCAAGGAGCCAGAAAAATATATCGCAAATATTGTATTGTACCTCATCGACTCCGCAGTACCGATAGATGCCGCGATTGTAGCCTTCGCCGCCCTCATGGAGAGCGAAATAGACGTAGTTGTGCATCTTCGGAGAACCGAGCCGCACATTCACAATCTTGATCCAATCGCCGCTCTACGAAGGGACAATATGTATATCACCGGTACAGATAAAAATAGTTTCGAGGCGATAGATAAGGTGACAAAAGAGATGCAGATTGCACTAAATTTTGCGTCTCTGGTTTACATTATCGCTCACTGAAATTTTTATTTATAATATAAATATGGACCGGGGTTAATCACCTGGAATAAGAAATCATTGGTGAAAGCCAATTTTTTTATTGAAAAAATAAACAGAGATGCATTTATAAATACGAAAGAATATCAATACCTTGATATTCTGCCTGCATTGCCTGGCGAAGCCGTAGACAAAAATATCTACAGTGTGATTCCGAGATGCTGCCTCCACAGCTGGGTCAGCCTGAACAGTTACAAGTATTATTGATTTCTATCATCTCATTTATTGTATCGTTTTTCCCTTCCCGTTCACCATGTTTCCCGAGTCCGTGATAATGTAATCAAAATACTATTGCACCTCAATAATATAGTCGAGGTCGATGTGCCGATCGATGTGGCGTAGCTGACTCTTCCCGACGCTGCTGCAAGGGCAATCGAGATGATTCAGGGAACTCGATAAACCGACTCTCATCTATTCACTTCACATGATATCCAATTTACCGGGTACGCTGATCCGAAAGGATTTGAAAGGATTTAATACAACCGAAATGGAGTTCTGGCAAGTATTCGAATTCAGCAGAAAGGAGTAACACACGCTGTCGCGGGATGCAAAAGCAATACTCACGTCGCAGGTCCTCCGTCCCAGACGCGCAGAACCGATGCATCGAAATTGTCGTGTTGATCACATACGTCAACGACCTGAAGAGGAGAAAAATTAACTATGTAACATAGTTACTATTCATAGTCTATGTGGTGAATGAAAATATATACAATTTAAATGTTGAGTAAAGAAAATAAATTAGTACTTGGACGAAGAGATTGCTGTAGTCAAAGGTGGGCACGATGGCGAGGCGAGTCGTTTTCGCTGTTAGCACCTACAACATTCCAATCGAATGCAGGCTCAGAACGCGTGACACAACTGAGACATCATCTGCTTACATTGGGAGAAAAAACAGCTTGTGCCTGGAGTGTAGTAGATTGCCGAGGAGGGGACGCCGGTGACTGCAAAAGAGCTTTCCTATTCACGCAATTTATATTTGAGAAGAAGACGA
This sequence comes from Levipalatum texanum, assembly GCA_014805385.1. NCBI lineage: Eukaryota > Metazoa > Nematoda > Chromadorea > Rhabditida > Diplogasteridae > Levipalatum > Levipalatum texanum. Next base: position 6,891 of record JACMIG010003302.1, on the reverse strand, counting down.
ATCGAAGACTGAATAATATGAATTGAAACTATGAAGTTCGTATACCCTCTTCAGAAAACTAAGGTAATAGAGTGGGGCAAACTTTGACATACAAAAATCTTTACGAGTTCATCCGCCTGTGCCTGTTGTACTCTCGTAACGTACGCGAAGAGTTCCGAGACCTGAGAATTACATCCCCGATAAAATAAACCAGAAAAATATACAACCTTGAGGGGAGTTATTTCATCCCCTTTTGAATCTCGGCGTGTATATAACTTTACGTCTCCAAAGTCCACTCCAGATGATGGTAAAAAACAACCAACCCTCTTTGTATCCTCCGGCGTCATAGTGTGTTCGCGCGACGAGCACACGATCGGATCACCGATAGTCTGGAAAACAACTTCTTTGGCATTTTGCCAATTATACATCTTGGCATTTTGCCAATTCAAAAGGGGGATACCGTACTTCTCCGTTCGCGGTGGCGGCCCACGAGACGATCGAGAGCGGACGGCCGATAACACCAAACGCCTTAGCATCACGCTCCGCTTGGCTCTGGCGCTAAATTGCATTTTTTGTTTAAATTATTAAGTTTTACGGATATATTCAATAATTAAATTAGGGCAGGAAACTGACGGTAAGCCGATGAATGCGCGCAACTTGCCCCTTCGCCAGTCCCGCAATCGTACCCACGATTTTGATCACAACAGGCGATGTCTCATCGAACAGCGTGACGAATGTGAAGCCTGACAACATCAGTATTTTACATTTGCACTGTAAACCAACTATTGTCATTGGCGAGGACTTTAGATGCCGTGACAATTTGCGACTAAATCGAGAGAAATTATACGGGACACTTCGGAAATTCCCAGTACACAGAACGAAATGGCCTACCATTGGAGATGGTTGGTGCAGAGTCGATGATGCCATAGATGTTGAGGTTCTTTGTGCCATTGGGACTGTCGATTAGCGCCTTCAGTGTTGTGTACGTATAGGGGACATGCCCCGGCATAGCTGGAAATGTTGGCAGTGTGCCAAGATTTGACCTGCCGCGCCCTCAATGAGAGACCCTCATTATTTACCCCCTCGATAGATGGAAAGAGACGCAGACAGTGGGAGTAAGGACGCTGCCCGGGCAAGCACAAGGTTCCGAGGTCATGCCTCTCTAGCTGTAAATATGTCGGTTTGGAGGCTTGAAGCCATTGACCTCTCGTTCTCGATTCAGCAATTCTCAGAATAAAGCTAAAGTTTATCGACGACACATGCAGCGAAAACATACAATAAAAGGACGGTGTTGAAGGGGCTAGGTACATTTATGTGGTAATATTAAATCGAGTAAAATACCAAAACAAGGAGATCCTCATCAGGAAAGGTATAAGTTAAGTGAGCAGAGCTTGGTGCTCCATGACGATTACTTGGAGGAAGTGTACTTGGTGACGGCCTTGGTGCCCTCAGAGACGGCGTGCTTGGCGAGCTCTCCAGGGAGGATGAGGCGGACGGCCGTCTGGATTTCGCGAGACGAGATGGTGGAGCGCTTGTTGTAGTGGGCCAGACGGGAGGCCTCAGCGGCGATTCTCTCGAAGACGTCGTTGACGAACGAGTTCATGATGGACATGGCCTTGGAGGAGACTCCGGTGTCGGGATGCACCTGTAAATTGATTTTATAAAATCTATTGAATAAAAAACATTAAATTATTAGGAATGTGTGTACCTGCTTGAGGACGCGGTAGATGTAGACGGAGTAAGACTCCTTCCTGGACTTTCTCCTCTTCTTGTCTCCCGTGCGGGTGGTCTTCTGGCTCTTGGCGGCCTTCTTGGCTCCTTTGGCGGACGGCTTGGGCGGCATGCTGGAATTCAATTTCAAACGTCTGCATAGAAAGATGAACAACGTCAGAGCTTTGCGAAAATGCATTCAATACAGGAAAGAGCGAATTCACAAATTCTCAAACGCCCGAACCGAGATGGCAAAGAATGGACAAGTATACACGCAGATACGCGAACACTGGGGGTGGGCTAAATCGGGGCGCGGGGGCCCCCGCGGAGAGGATCTGCGCCTCGTATCGACCCGCCCTATTTATACCGCTGTCAACGTGTAGTGGCTCCGCCTACTTTTCGGTATATCTCGTGCGGAGAACGCGCGGCGCACGGAATATGTGGGCGGAGCAACCACATGCTGGCGTGGGTATAAATATTGGAGGAATCAATACGGAGCCTGTCTACAGTGCGCTCCCTCAAGACTATTAACAAAACCCCGAGCGATGTCTGGACGTGGAGGCAAGGGAGGAAAGGCCAAGTCGGGAGGCAAGGCCAAGTCTCGTTCGTCTCGTGCCGGACTCCAGTTCCCCGTTGGACGTCTCCACCGCATGCTCCGCAAGGTTTTACTTTCTTTGAGTTTAATTTATTGCATATTTTAAAATAATAATGGCTTGTGGATTGGGAACTGTAACAATCGTGGGTATTATGTTTCAAAATGAACATCAATAAATTGACCCTTTTTTCCAGGGCAACTACGCCCAGCGCGTGGGAGCCGGTGCTCCGGTGTACCTCGCCGCCGTTCTCGAGTACCTCGCAGCTGAGGTTCTCGAGCTCGCTGGCAACGCTGCCCGCGACAACAAGAAGACGCGCATCAACCCCCGCCATCTCCAGCTCGCAGTCCGCAACGACGAGGTCGGTTTTTTCTTATTTAATTGATTCTCTCTCGGTGAAACAACCCATTCCAGGAGCTCAACAAGCTGCTGGCTGGTGTGACCATCGCCCAGGGCGGCGTCCTTCCCAACATCAATGCCGTGCTGCTGCCGAAGAAGACCGGCGGCCACGACGACAAGGAGTAATCTGGAACAACTAGATCTGTCCCGCAGCACATAAGCAGAAAGTGTTTTTATCTATTTATTTAACCCGGCCGTTTAACGCCCTGTTCATAGCTTCCTGTCATTCATCGCTTTATCCGATCTCCAGTCCGCTGTACATTGTTTGTAGTTCCTTCGGTTTGAAAAAGGTGTCAATGTATCGGAGGTTTGAGCTCACAAATGCAACACTATTTTTTTAAAGTACCAGCAGAGGACGTTTTTTTAATGTTTCTGAAGGGCAGCAAAAATCGAAACGGAGTGCTTGCGATTCTGATTGGCATGGCTGTGTTTTCTATGCAGTAGCAAAACTTTCGTAGCAGCTAATATTTATCTCTGCAATTTAACTGCACTATGCAACATTTCATGCAAAAACAATTGGAAAGGAGACAAGAGTTTAATTCCGCGAACATCCTTTAGGCATGAAGTTATCCGATAAGCATACAAAACCCCAATCGGGGAGCTCCGGCAGTTCTGATGTTTTGGTAAATTCCATTCCAAAGGTGCTAAATTCCAAAATATTGAAATTTTGGCATTCTGGAGATAGAAATTATATCGCGCGCTTAGGTTGAGACCCAGAGTCAAAATCTGTACTCGGAATCGGATCTGGTTGTTTGCCTAGGATCGCGGGAAATACGGTGGGAGCGAGTACCCGTTGGGGTGTGGAGGAGAATGAGATGAAAGGGCAAATGGGGCCGCGAATGAGTCGAGACAGTTCATCAAAAGTGCGCAAACCCTTGACGCTTTACCGAGTCTTTTGCGCGATTCACTCTCAACTTGATGCGAGGTTATGTACACTGTAGTGAATTGCGCAAGAAAGGGAGCTTTTCCGTGCCCTCGACAACTCAATACACGGCCACCGGATAGGAAGACTGACAACCATAAAGTAAAGTGAACGTAACAACTTACAGAGGAACTGGGAGTTGACAAAATACATCGAGATGACAGATATCGGATGCACACAAGGAGAAAGCATTATGGAAATGAATACAATTCAATCGAGGAGAGGTTATTTAAAATCGATTCTTAGTTCCCGCGAAGGTTGTGGAGCATCTGGACAACGCGGGGATCCGAGCGTCCGCGCTCCGGGCGGAATGCTTCGCGTACCTCAAAATGTTCAGTTGGCTTGGCAGTGCCAAGAATCTAAAGTCTGAAGGTTAGACCATCATCAGGAGGACGCCGAGAAGATTGGTGCCCTTGCCGATCTTGGGAGCGCCTTCGCCCTTCTCGAAGAGCTTCTTCTCGAACTTGCGTGGAACCTGTGGAAATCGGGGATAAACATTCATCGAAAAGTGTGATCGAAAGATATGAGTCAAAAGTCAGGGCAGGATGGAGGAAAATACCTTAATCATTTCGCCCTTGTGCTCCGTAGCCCACTTCTTCGTATCGGCCTCGTTGAGCCCGTTGGCCCACGTGTTGTCACTATAGAATCACATTTAAACACCGCAATATTTTCTTTACTTTAAATTTTTAATGATAAAATCGACGATCGCTATTAATCGACGATTCAGTAAATCTCCCACCGGTCGAAAGAGTGAATAAGGATGGTGTCGCCGGTGCCGAGGAGCTTCTGGCGCAGCTGCGGGTTCTGCTCAAACTTGTGCAGCAGCGCGTGCATGAGAATCTCGGGCGCCTCGCGACGCTTCCACTGCTCCACCTGCAAATCATCCTCATTGAGTATGGGAATGGGGGAGAAAAAAAATAAATTCCAATTTAATTGGTGATCGAGATTCTATCGATATGATGAGTTTGCGATAATCAAGGATGAAGATCAGTGGAAAATAACAAGTTCACGCACCGCGCGACGATCAGCCACACCGTTCAACAGCTGCTTCGCCGCGTTCTGAAATGAATTTCATTATAAAGCATTATCTTTTATAATTATCTATTGAGTGATGTATACGGAAACGTGAGACCACAATCAAACCTTGCACTGGGCTGGGTCCTGGATACGGCTCATGTTGACAGCGAGGTGCGACCCTCCGAGAGTGTACAGCTTGCATGCCTAAATGTATGCATTTTAACTAGAGAAAATAGAAAATTAAAAAAAAATATCCACCTATTACTATCAGTAATTTGCTGACGAGATAGAAAATTGAATGGCGGAATTCGCATCTTTCTACAGCTGTGAAAAGCAATCCATGTTTTTGATCATGCCATATTCATAAGGGTTTTTAACATGATTGCACCTGGTAGTAATGCTCGACGGAGGGGTAGCTGAAGCCCTCAATGACGACCTTGCACTGCAAATAATTATATTAACTATACAATAATATGAATTACCAGGGGGATCAAACCGCCACCGGCCCCTGTCGGATCGTTAATTAAAATAACAAATACATTTTCATTCCAAGGGGTGTAGGGAGACATTTTTGGTCAGTTTGAACCGACCCACATACACTTTTCAGAACTTCCTTTACAGACAGACACATAGATCGCTTTTATATAGTACAAAAGATCAATTATGTAAATAGTTATTATTTAAATAATAATGTTTTTACCGGGTAGAATGTCCCAAGGTAGTTCTTCCCGTGGAAGCACGTGATGTTGTCGACAGAGACGAAGTAGGACACTGGGTCGAGTGGACCCGGGTCCACGTACTCCTTAATTGAATTATGATCTACAGAAGAATAAATTCGGCAGAATATTCAATTTCCTCGGTTCACATAAAAACTGTAAATAGGACGATAGTGATCTGATTTCGGATCCCAGATTTTTTCACATTATTTTTCTTTTTAATCTATTCTATTCTATAAATCCTTATAATCTATAAATCCTCCCTCAGTCTCATTCTACAATAACAAAACAGGAACGATTCGAAGCGAGTGTTGACACACCTGCTTCCCGCGCTTCGTGCTGCTGCCACCCTGCTCGCTGTAGTTCCAGTTGCCTGCCAATTGCATTTCCGCATACAAGAATGCCAGGGTGACCCCAACCTCCCCGCGGAACATTGTTGCTGATGGCGACGTTGTCATCGGCGAAATCCATAAAAGTCGCCCCGCGACCCGTCGTCCATTCTGGCTGGAATAAAAAACATAAATAAAAGAGACAAAATTAAATCTCACCTCACGCCATGTGCTAGCCGCCGAAGTTCCCATAATGCCGCCTGCATAGATTATGTAATGTGATTGTTGTCATGTGTTAACTCGATAGGAGATTCAATTGTTTTGTCAGAGGATTTAACGAAAAAATAACGAATTATTGGATGCCATTTTTGGATGATCCGCTAAAATTCCAAACCTGCGGCAATCATCTGCTGCTGCTGTTGAAGTTGTTGCTGCTGGAGCTGGTACATCTGCGCCTGGGCCTGAAAGTATATTAATTGACCAGCGATTTCCATAAGGAGGGAAACCAGATTTGCTCTACAGTGCGAGCTCAAGGAAAACGATGATATGTTTTCAACCCAGTATAGAAGGGATCCATGATTATATTGTCTTGCCTGCATGTGCATCTGCTGCGAGTCCATGCCGCGATTGTTGTAGCCGCTAACGCTGTTGCCACGGTACCCGCCGCTTCCGCCGCCCCCTAGCGACTGATCGGCATAGCCGAACCGGCGCTTCTTGGAAGCTTCGATCCGCTTGATGAATGCCGGCGTGGACATGGTCTGTATATTTTGCTATGTTGAACTTCCGCAAACAATACAAAAACGCGAATGCATTGCACTAAACAACGAATTTCGCGAACACCTGACGAAAATGGGGTAACGATGGCAAATTGATCGTGTGCGATGTGCGTGCGCCGGGTGCGCTGTCAACAATGCAACATTTCCGAAACGCACCATACTGATCAACGGCTCGTTGAAATAGGTCAGATCGTTCTGTATGTAGTACGTAAATTTTTCCTCCGAATCCAGTTTTTGGGCCATTTGCCAAATGCACCCACTGCACCCTGCACCCACCCTGCACCCTGCACCCACCTAATAAATATTTTTAAATTATTTCGAAATGTTTTAGGATATTATTTAAACCGTTTTAAAATAGTTTCTAACAGTTATTTTCACCACCAAAACGCTTAGGACCGCGCCGCCGATGAAGTGAAGTTCTTTTGAGAGCCCACAGTTCTTATTCGTAAT
>JACMIG010003301.1:0-12594 GCA_014805385.1 Levipalatum texanum | reverse complement strand
TCAACTTTCGTCCATATCCGCAAGGGCGAACAAGGGCAGTCCTGCCACCGTGTGTCTCGCTGCAGTGGCGCATTTCATCGTGCTACTTTTCTCTCCCAGGTCGAATTCATCAAGCATCGAGTTGATGCCGAAAACAACGGACTCCTTCTCTTGTCCACTCAGTATATCCACGGATACCGTAACTTTCCATCCTTTCTTGGCGAGTACTCCCATTCGATTAGTCAGCCTCTCTGCTCCCTCCACATCTAGCACGTTGGCATCGAGAAGTACCAAGGAGGAACCCATCATCCCCGAGTTGATCTCGACAATGGCTCTTCGTGCCTCCTCCTCGTCCATATATGGCAGGATCTTGACTCCCTTCTTCTCAACTCCTTTCCAGTTCCTTCCTCCCATCACCGCCATAGTGGGCTGAGGACCATCACGGTATAGCTGGGATGGTGCCTATTCCTTTCGTACTATTAAATTACCTTTATTTCTTTACATTAAGTTACAGTTCGTTATTTATCCTTGCGTGTGTTAGTTCAGTTTACGACTGCTATTGAGTTCAGTTTGTTACCGTATGTTAGGCGCAAATTACCAGTGACGTGGCACTGGCCACTCGGCGTCACGATTTTCTAGGACTTCAGTTTGTCTTCGTTGAGAGTTAGGAAGTGGTTCTTGGTGACGAGTTGCGTTGTTTTGTGTCCATTAACCAGGAAATAATATTCGTTTAATTAATTCACGTCTTGACTACATTCTGCGGGCGTAAAAAGCGGATAAGAAACCGCGGACATATAGAAGAGTAGAAGTCATATACTTATCACCCCACGTATCTTTCTGAGCCAGTGCACGTAAGAATCGACAAAGGAGATGCACAAATCCGGATATTTTATCCGACTAGGCTCAACTTTTAGACTCATTGTCAGGTACTGTGAACAGTTGCTACGTGAGTGGCGCACGGCCGGATTCGAAAAGGTGCGAGGGAAAGAGAATTCTTTCAGTTTTGATTTCAGAAAGCCGATTTAAAGAAGGTGTGGCAGCACTGAGATTCCGTGGATTAGATTAAAACTATTAAAACAGCGCACTCGCCTAATTTACAGAGTTCGGAAATGGAATTCCTCATGTCATGCGATTTTAGCCAGACTCTAATTGAAAGTGTAAACTGACCATGTCCCTGCCGATTATCATCGAAGATGTTGCCTAATTAATCGCGCAGACTGAATTGCTCAAAACTACCGTATCCAATCCGCTCAAATTGGAGAGGTCGTGGTAGGCTATTAAAGCCTAGAAAAATGAAAAACTTGAAATTTTTTTCGCACCTTTGCATGCAGGCCACGTGCGAACTTGAATACTTTGATCGCTCATAGCAAAAAACCGCGCATGTGGATTTGGATGATTCTTGGTAGTTGTATGTTTCGACCACGGCGAACAAGATGAAAGTAATTTCAAAGAACGGCACTCGCTCTATCACCAATAATTCAGGGTTTTCTGTTCGGGACCATCTCGCAGGCACCGGGTTACGGTAAATACAACATCTTGTAGAGCATAGTCGATTTACTAAGATCCATACTCAATTGAATCTCGAACGTGCACTGGGGATGCGCAATAATCATCCGAAAAACGCAAAATGGGTTTCCAGACGCTTTTTTGGCACTTTGCGGTCCCTAATTATAGTTAGACGCTTTATTAGCAAGCTTCGCTGCAAATAAAATTGTCTTCAATTTAGGTTCGAGCACATACGAACAGAATAAAAGACGGGAAATCATTTCCAAGTAAAATGCAGAAAAAACCTAAATTCGCCGAAAATATTACGCGGTGCGTTCCAATCAGGTTTGTTGGCGAACAATAATGGATAAGAATGAGAATTCCGAATTTCAACCCAACTCGTATGTCGTTCATTAGATACCCCACAGTATTGTGCTTCTGTATAAAGAATTTCTCTAGACAGAAACACAAATGTACCACAGTCCGTCTGGAACGCGAGAAAGGTATGAACGTATCTAAAAAAGCTCATAATTCATTCTCAAAGGGATAAAAGAATCTCGGCGAATTTAGGTTTTTTCTGCATTTTACTTGGAAATGATTTCCCGTCTTTTATTCTGGTCGTATGTGCTCGAACCTAAATTGAAGACAATTTTATTTGCAGCGAAGCTTGCTAATAAAGCGTCTAACTATAATCCGTTAGACCCATAGAGATAGAGATTAGCAAGAAATAGCAAGTGGTGCAATGGGGGCAGAAGGGCATGGGAGATCACTGATTACTCGATTTATACCAGCCGCGTAGTGAGTGACCTCATATGGATGAGAGACACAGCATTGACTCTGAGAAATGGAGTCGAGTCTAGTCGAGCCAAAATACAATGTCGCCTCCAAACTGCACACTTTGCACAAACATTCCCCTTTCCACCGATTTACTGCAGTTACGGAAGAATACTATTTTGACAGAAAATAACATTAATACTTATCAATCAAATGACGATATGCCTCCATGCCGGTGTCTTCGGTTTCCAATGGAATACGGCGCGGCGTAGCGTGCGGGCAAATCCCATGAGAAACTTCAAGAATATCACTCAATTGCCAGCAGGGGTGTGCATTTTTCGTTTTTCGATTTTTCGAATTTTCGAATTTTTCGATGTTTTGCGAAAAATTTATTTTTCGAATTTTTTTCGAAGAAAGTTTTCCGCACAGCCCTGATTGCCAGTAAAAACGTACCAGAATGGAGTTACACACGTTATCGTGTAAAAGATGATAGTGGAATAGTTCAAATAATCATTGTGAACCGATTCGATAACAACCTGATCATTTCTTTATTTACATCAAAGCATAATGACCAACCTGCTCAATGATCAACAAAGCTTGTGCCAGAAACGCTGCAATCGAAGTTGCGACAAGACCGGTTTCGGGATTCTTTCGGAGAGACTGAACCGATTCATCTCTGGGGCATTTCATGGCTGGATAACGTGTACGATAACGCTTTCCGTGAACGAATAATCAGCACTATCATCGCAACATTTACTGCCAGTGTTAGCATAGCGAAAAAAGCTTGAAAACCGTTGGCAAGCTTTTCGAACCACTGAAAAGCTCAGTTGTCTGGGGACACTAATTATAAATTTACGACGCTATCCTTGACGCGCGCTGGGAGGTAATATTCGCCCTGGATGCTCACGAATCGCAGATTCGTGTATCCACGATAGAACTCGACAGAAAACGAGATGAGCACATTTATTGCAAGTGAAATCCAAAAGAACTCACGGGGATACTGTATGGGTCCGTTAAAATCTATGATTGCACTACATTATGACAGATTTTGTTATTTAGAAATTTATATATAACGCTTACCTTCCGTATAAAAATCCGGATGGGAAATCGTAATTATTCGGTTGAGAGCGAGTGTGAAAGCGAAGAGGAGTTGAGAAAGGGTTACTCGCGAGAGGCCCAAAATAGGCTGCGATAGGTTGTACTGGATAAGAAAGGAGTAGAACGTGAAGAAATATTTCCATGTCGTAAATTGAACAACAATCAAGGTCAGAATGAAGTTGAGGAACTCCTAAAAATACGCAAATAAATGCTGATATCGTAAGTACAAATGTGAATCAAATACCGCGATTCCGCTCGCTACGACCAACTGGAAGGTGTAATTTCCGCGAAGCTTTTCGAGAATGAGAATGCGAATGTAGACGAACGCTGCCGGAACAAATGTACACACGGCTACGGCAATGACGACGAAGGTGAGGATGGTATCGTACAACTCGAGAGCATCCATGCAGATCGTGACACACTGCAACTGCACAACTCGATAAGTGCTCCCATGCCTGCAAAATACCCAGAATTATCGCCGTTGCGCCTCTGTCAAGTATCCAGATGTATAGCCAACTTCACATCACAAGCCGAAATACAGCATCGCAGCAAATCACATTTTGGTGCCAATTTCCATTTCAATCGCTTTATCATTGATTGTCACAATATTCCAGTCAGGCAAGAACTATTGTCCGGTATTATAGTGATGCGGAGGCGACGCGCGAACTACCTAGCGCTAAGCTGCGAAATGAATGTTATGTATAGCAGAAGGTATGTAGATCATTTCGCTGTTTACCGTTAGATAGTTCGCGCGTCGCCTCTGCATCACTATAGTAGCGGACATTGGTGTTCAAGGAAACGGTTTTAGCGTCAATTTTAATGGCTATGATGATTCTTTTCCTCTCGAATACGGCGCTGCGAAGCGGTTGGGCGAATCCCATGAGAAACCTCAAAAGCATCACTCCAACTGATCATCGCTGCATTTCATCATAGCATACCAGAATGGAGCGACACTCGACATCGTGTAGAAAATGATCGTGGAATAGGAGAAATAATCATCGTGCAGCGATTCGACCACAACCTGATCATTTATTGTCGGCGGAATTAACCATACGGAATGTACCCTCATCGCCCATCGATCTCTGTCCACTCTTCTCTCGTTGTCTGGCAGTTAGAGAAACGAGAGAACTGTGGACAGAGATCCTAGGGCGATGAGTCTCCATTCCGTACAGTTAATTCTGCCGACAATATCTCATTTGTGAAGTAAATCTCAACGCCAAACCTGCTGTACGACCAGTAATGCTTGCACCACAAACGAAACCATTGACGTTGCCACGAGACCCTTCTCGGGATTCGGAATCTTTCGACGTCTCTTAACCTTGGAAGTAGTGATTTTTATCGACATGAACTACCTGTTTGATGGCCCTGGATTGCATTCTTGAATGAAGAATCAAAATCGCCATCGCAATATTTAATGTCAATGTCAGCGTTACGAAAAAGGTCACAAATCCACTGGCCAGATTTTCGAACCACTAAAGAAGAGCTGATCTAGGGTCGGGTACACGGGGTATTCAAATTTTTTGCTCCGACTTCCAAAGCGGCCCGCGCGCGCTCTAACAATAACACGATTTTACAATTCTCATTTCCAGACCAGTATTTAGCACTCCTGGCATGGAACGGAACGTGGCGAGGTACTATATCAAATCGAGTGCAATCCGTCTTTGGCATTGACCGGGCATGGAAATTTGAGGTCTCCGAGTGCCAGATAATATCGGCGAACTGTAGTCATAAATCCTTAATGACTTACGATGTTATCCCTAATGCGCATCGGAAAGTAATATTCGCCCTGGATGCTCACGAGTCGCATATTCACGTAGCCAGGATAAAACTGGACAGAAAACGATAAGCCCACGTTTATGGCAAGAGAGATCCAGAAGAATTCACGAGGATACTGAATTGGATGTCTAGGGTTGCAGAGAAACTTTTCAACTTTGTGGTAATTTAATATTCTTCTTTTTTGTTATAGACATCATGCATTTTACTTTGAAAAATTTGTGATTTCTTTTATTTTGTTGGAGAAGGGGGATATACTTTCTTCTGGTGGATCTATTTAAGCGTAAACGAATTTTGCTGTATTGAGTTAAATTGACCTTCAGCATGATATCAGGATGGGCAATTGTAATTAGTCGGTTGAGAGCAAGGGAGAAGGTTTGCAGGAGCTGGAGAGTCATGAAGACACGGTGACATCCCGTTAGAGTCTGCGAGAGCAAGTATTTGATGAGAAAAGTGTAAAACGGATAGAAGGATTTCCACGTCGAAAATTGTACAGCAAACAAGAACAGAATAAAGTTGAAGAACTCCTGGAAAATCAAGGCGATTTCTAGCAATATGATGAGTGGCATGGAATTTACCACAATTCCTCCAGCAACGACTAATCGCCAGGTGTAATTATCGCGGAACTTTTCTAATGTACTTATTCGAAAGTAGACGAAAGCTGCCGGAACGAACGTTGCCACAGCGATGGCGATGACGGAGAAAGTGAGGATAGTATCGTAAAGCTCGAGAGCTTGCATAACTAACTCCCACTGCACAACTCCTCGTCGTGTGACTCGGAAGCAGGTATAAACCCCCTCAATTACGGTAATGGGTCCCTTGCGATGTTGCCAAGCGCATTTTCAACAACAGACGTATTTTATCAGAAAATACAGATTCAAGCGTGTTTGGAACTGCGATAATATTTTGCTCTAAAGGAGCTGACGAAGAGGAGCAAAGGATTTTAAGCCGACTGTTGCAGTCATGAATGGTTGCGTCCTCGCTTTCGTCTTCATTCTCGCAGGAAATGTCTCGCGGCGAATCGTGTGCCCAAATCCGATGAGAAACCTCAATAATGTACATATTGCCGGATAACATGATCTTTACAATTCGCATACTCCGGGGTATACACGTCACATTGAACGGCACTCACGCACATTATTGTCGGCGGAATGAACGATCCGGGCTGTACGCTCATCGCCCTACGATCTCTGTCCACTGTTCTCTCGTTCTCAGGCGGTTAGAGAAACGAGATAACTGTGGAGAGAGATCGCAGGCGCGACGGACGTATTGTCCGGAACGTTTCTTCCGCCGATACAATTCGCACACCCGTAGAATAGCCGTCACTTTGAACTGCACTCTCGCAGAATTCTCTTTTCTCCGATCAACATCACAATCAGATGAATCATACCAAAATGGCGTCACACTTGTTATCGTGTAGAAAATCACGGTAGAGTAGGTGAAATAATCATCATGTACCGTTTCGCTCACAACCTGCCATTTTGCGATACTCGGAATTTGCAAAATCCAACCTGCTCAATGATTAGTAACGCATACGCCAAAAATGAAGCAATCGAAGTAGCGACGAGTCCATTTTCGGGATTCTTTCGGCGAACCTAATTCTTTTGTTTTTTCGACCTTTTTTTATAATCGAATAACCTGACTGATTGCACCGGAAGGCTTCCTTGTACGAACAATAACTACAACCATCATTACATTCACCACCATCGTCAAGGTTGCGAAAAAGGCGAGAAGTCCATTTGCAAGGTTTTCAATCCACTGAAATGGAGACAATAGCACATAGAATCATGCAATATGGCTTAAAATGCTGTCTTTGACGCGTTTCGGGATATAGTATTCGCCGTGGACGCTCACGTAGCGCAGATTCGTATAGCCACGATTGAACTCGACCGTAAACGAAAGGCCAAAGCTTGCGGCAATAGAGATCCAGAAGAATTCTCGAGGATGCTGGAAATTGGTTTTTATTTTATTATTTTATTATTGTAGAGACAATAATTATTGTCGGTTGAATTAGCCATACGGAATGTACGCTCATCGCCCTGCGATCTCTCTCTCCATAGTTCTCCCGTTTCTCTAACTTGTCTGGGCGGTTTCGAGAGAACTGTAGAGAGAGATCGTGGGGCTATGAACGTATATTCCGTATGGTTAATTCCGCCGACAGTATCTAAGCAAACATTACCCTCCGGATGAAGTATTGGCCTGAAATAGTGAGTAGTCGATTGAGGGCAAGAGAGAAGGTTAGGAGTAGCTGTAGGGTAAGCGCGACTCGGTAGCAGCCAGCAAGTATTTGCGAAAGTGAATTATTGATGAGAAAGGTGTAGAAGGGGTAGAATGAGCTCCATGTCGTAAATTGGATACCGAACATGGTTAGAACAAAGTTGAGGAACTCCTGGAACACAAAATATGCGTGTAGCTGTCAAGGATTACGGCAGTTCCAAAGCTCTCTTCCCTTCACACAAAGTAGCGAAACTATCCCCCAGCAGTCAGACGACGAGAGCAATTTATTTACAATGGAGAGAGAACAGTTCGAACGGCACGCGAATTTAGACGGGTTTGGAACTGCCATAATATCTGTGGAAAATTACCACTATTCCACCCGCGACGACCAATTTAAAGGTGTAGTTTCCGCGAAACTTTTCGAGGGTAAGAAGACGGAAGTAGATATAGGCAGCCGGCACGAACGTTATCACAGCAACGATAATGACGATGATCGTGATGACGGTATCGTACAACTCGAGAGGATCCATTTTGCTTCTTCTCAGCGACTACTCGTGGGTGACTAGGACGCCTCCACGAAGCCTCGAATTATCGTAATTTTACACCAGACGGGTGTCAAGTGAACATCTCACTGCAATCTTCAGATCCAAAGTTGTAGTTGTTTTCTACATTTGCACTGGAAGCAATTCTATATCGAAAATATTTTAATATTGTTTATGAAAAGCATTGCCGTTCACTGTTGTTGTTACCACACTGGTGATTTCGTTTTTCTCTGCAATACGGCGCTGCGAAGCGTGTGGCGAACCCCATCAGAAACCTCAAGTATTCCCTCGTTATGTAATCGAATTCTCAATTCGATCAAGAAAGAAGAATGAAAAGAATCAACTAAAAAGCGACCCGAACATGCATTTTTACCAGAATGGAGTGACGCAAGCTATCGTGTAGAAAATAACAATCGAAAATGAGAAATAGGGATCGTCCACCCAGCTGGCAACAATCTGAAAATAAACAAAATCGTATATGTACATTTTACATCTTCCAAATGTCAAACCTGCTGTATGAGCAATAACGCGTATGCCACGAACGAATGGAAGTTGCAGTTAGAACGCTTTCAGGATTTTTTCGGCGAGGCTTAACTTTTGAATAAGCTTGAATACTACTATATAAAAGGCGATGTGGGTCTGTCGGTCAGTGCGTAACGAAACCCACCGGCTGGCGGAACCCACCGCCGTAGGCGGTGGGGTCCGCATGGTATATTGAATAATCGAGTACCTTTTTGAAAAAAACGAATTGTTTCCTTGAATGAATAATAACAACTAAAATCGCGACTATCAGAAGAAGCGTCAGCGTTGCGAAAAATGCCACAAGACCGTTCGCAAGATTTTCGATCCACTAATGGGCAGTTTTGTCAGGAGAAACATTGATAATTTATAGCAAAAGTGTACGATGCTGTCTTGGATGCGCATCGGAACAAAGTATTCGCCCTCGTAGCTCATAAACCGTATATTGGTGTATCCACGGTAAAATTCGACAGTAAAGGAGATCCCGACGCAAAATGCGAGTGAGATCCAGAAGAATTCCCGAGGGAACTAAATAGGTTTCTCATAATCAGACTAAATATAATATCTTGCATTTAGACAAACAAACAAAGTGATGATGAAAGTCATGATGAGAAAAGTGGTGTTGTTTTCCACAAAAAATCTCTCCTTTACCTTTCGCAGAAATTCCGGATGAGAAATGGTAATTAACCGGTTGATCGCGAATATGAATATTAGGTAAAGCTGAAGAGTCATTATGACACGGTTGCATCCATTGAGGGGTTTCGAAAGATTGTGCTCGATAAGGAAAGTGTAGAATGGGTAGAAGGATCTCCAGGTTGCGAATTGTATAGCGAACATGGAGAGCGCAAAATTGAACATCTCCTGGGAAACGTGGAAATAATTATTTGGGCAATATTCTTAAATTTACCACAATTCCACAAGCGACGACCAAACGGAATGTGTAGTTGTCGCGAAACTTTTCAAGTGTAAGGATTCGAAAATAGACGAATGCGGCCGGAATGAAGTTAAGCAGAGCAATGGGAAGACAGATGAATGTGATGACTGCATCGTACAGCTCGAGAGATTTCATGCTATACATAACACCCCTTCCACAACTGAACAACTTTTAGAGACTGGCACGATTCCTTGCAATTAGAGGCACGAAACATCGTAATTGCACGGCAGAGATGTTTCCAAAGGGCAATTCTTAGTACAGCACAACCTTTACCGGAGCAAAAACCGCGTCATTATCACAGCTTACTACAACTTTTCATGAACGCAAATATGACATGGATTCCTGTTCGAATGAAAGTCACATCCCATTCTTCAAAGGAAGCATTACACGCACTAGCTGTGTGGGAAGCTTGTCGCGACACCCGTCACGATCAGTAGAAGAGCAGCCGACGCATCATGTTGCATCTAATTCCCACTGAACCAATCGACTCATTGTCTCTAACAATAGGGTCGTCTCCGCGAACCCCTCGAATTATCGTGGTGTCAAAAGTTAACACCTCACAGCAACTTTCAGATCCAAATTATATTTGTACAATTGCTCTGGAAGCAACTTTATCGAAAAATGTTTGTATAATATAATGGCTCTGTTCCACCATAAGGGTTTTTAGAGAAAATAAGGGTTTTTAGAAAAAATAAGGGTTTTTAGTAGGGTTGGCTTATTGGATTTGTCTAGAATGCTCCCACTCCTTCTTTAAGGAGGCATGATCGACGAAATTTGTGCACACTTATTGCTAAGTGAGTCATCTAGTGAGTCGCGTTTATCTGAAACAATCGTTCTATTCTTTCTTCGGCACACTTTAATGTGTTTATTTAAGGTGTCCAAGCTGGTGTCTTCGGTTTTCTCTGGGAAACGGCGCTGCGAAGCGGCTGAGCGAATCCCATTAGAAAACTAAAAATGTAATTTACTTACAACACAATTGATGCACCAAATGCCGTCGAATTCGGCTTTTAACTTATGTTTCTCAGTCTTCATGCAAGAGTAGTTTTTTACCAGAATGGAGTGGCAGTCGCTATCGTGTAGAATATCATACTCGAATACGCAAAATAAGGATCATCCACAATGTCAGTCAGATCCTGCAAAGATACACGATTGAATTCACTCCATAACTTCACGCCTGTTGTATGTGCAATAGTATGCACGCCACGAACGATGCAATTGAAGTTGCCACTAGACCACACTCAGGATCCTTACGGCGAGGCTTAACCTTTACATTATTGCAAATGCTCTTAATAGTCGAAGCACCTTTTTGAAAGATCCTGATTGATTCCAAGAATGAATTAGAAGAACTACATTCGCGACATTCACCAGCAGTGTAAGTGTTGCGACAAAAGCTAGAAGACCATCCGCAAGGTTTTCGATCCACTGAAGAAAAAATTGTAAGGGGAATCAAAAACCTTATTAAAGAGGCAATAACAATGATCATAAAAGCTCACGATTATATCTTGGATCTGCACCGGTAGATAGTATTCGTCCTGGTAGCTCACGTAACGTATATTCGTGTATCCACGATAGAATTCGACCGTAAATGAGATTCCCACGCTAATGGCGAGTGAGATCCAGAAAAATTCGCGGGCGTACTGAACGGCCTTTCCCGATTGTAATCGTTTGCCAGATAAAATTAGATGCTCGTTGATAAAATTTGGTTGTTTGAATTATAGTTGAGCACATCAATGATCGTAGAGAAGGTCGTGTTATGATATTTGCTACAAAAAAAGTTTTTGTTTACCTTCCGCATAAATTCCGGACTTGAAATGGTAATTAATCTGTTGAGAGCGAGTACGAAGGTTAGGTAGAGCTGGAGAGTAATGGAAACTCTGTAACAACCGGTGAATGGTTTCGCAAGATTGTGGTGGATAAGGAAGGTGTAGAATGGGTAGAAGGAATTCCAAGTTGAAAATTGGAAAGCGAACATACATAGCACAAAGTTCAGAAATTGCTGGAAAAATTCGGTCTAACGAATAGAAGAATACCTTAGAAATACCTCAATTCCACCAACGATGACCAATCGGAATGTGTAGTTGTCGCGAAATTTTTCAAGTGTAAGAATTCGAAAGTCGACAAATGCGGCCGGGAAAAAGGTTAACACGGCAATAGGAAGAAATATGGCCGTGATGACGGTATCGTACAACTCGTAAGCAGCCATAGTATCCATGACTAACTCCAGCAACTAAACAACTTTACGTGACTGGCACGCAACTTTAAAGGTACGAATCATCATAATTGCGCACCAGAAATATTTCCAAAAGGCAATTCACACCACAGCAGTCGCGAAGGAAACCTCTGCCCTACAGTAATAAGGGGATTCGGTCGTGTCAGCGGCACGAATGTCGAGCCACGGGCTATAGACTGAGTGGAGAGGTCCGAGCGCAGAACGACGCAGGGAGCTGTGGAGGCCTGCGGTGGATCTCGACTAATATTTGAGATCATCAATTGTGTCTTCCATGAATGCGGAAATAACAAAACAATGCTGTCAATCGTAGAAGGTCGGATTCTCTTGAATAACCGTTGCAGCCGTGGTTGTTGCTATGGCTCCAGTCGTAACGGATCCACTTCCAGTGCCAGTTCCGCCGTTGACGAGTCTTGAAATATCATTTTAGAGGTACTTAAAGACCACACCCGCAGAGTCCGCATGTCGCTGCACAGTACTGAGCGCGCTGAGGAATCGAGTAGAAGGAGTTCGAGCAGAAACCTTGGGCCACCCAGCGAGGGCAACTGCAAGAGAACTTCGTTGTCATCTTGTAGCGAAAAGAATGGAATACGAAATTAGTAGCCTTCTAGTGACAGCCTAACTTTGCACTAGCGTCCGTGCATCGCATCATTCCATTCGAGGAACCGAGAAAAGAGGAAGAACAGATGCCACAGCTGCGACCGCAGTACTGCTGAAACTTGTAGGCTTTCATTAGCTCTCTTTCATGCGCTTCCCAACCTGCCGCTGAGACGTGGAATAGAAGGAGTTGGTGCAGAAGCCGGCACGCAGCCAGGAAAGGCAACTGAATATAAAGTAATATCGCAAGAAATAAAAAAACCTCAGGTCGAGCTCGAGTCGAAGGTCAGGTCGGAGACAACGACCTGAGGTACGTCTAGACCTGACCTCAGGTCGGGATTCATACCTCAGGTCGAGACCTCACAATCAGGTCGAAATTCGTACCCGAGCTCGAGTTCTCAGGCGAGACTCGTACCTCAGGTCGAGATTTCGACCTGACGTCAGGTCAG
>JACMIG010003300.1:0-12598 GCA_014805385.1 Levipalatum texanum | reverse complement strand
CCAAGCCCACCCCCCCCCCCCCCCCCCCTATCTACTCTCGCAGGCGGATCGTTAATTAAACCACGTGCGTCCTGCGTAACGGGATAATAGTGATGGTTGTGCAGAAACGGTGCGAATTTGTGCATCCATAACGACGGTTCTTCTTCCGACATCGTTCCTCAAACTCTCGCAGTCCCGATTTCCAAACGGGCAGACTCCTTGCATCCTGCTACTTGACGAACACTGGTTAACACCTACCGTCTGAACTTAACGATCTGTGTTGAAACGGTGCACACTCGTGTCTCCTGACAAGTTCCTCAGCAGAAATTGTTCCTCAAACTCTCGCGGAACCTCGTAGGACCACCAAGAAATGAAGATGGGTATAAAAGCACAGAAGATCATCGACTCGACATATTTCACCTTCTGTCGAACTTCCTTTATGTCTGCGAGGGGCAATGTCCAAGCTTCAGTCATCCAGGAAATTCTATGGCGCAAAAATATTTGAATTCTCTCAATAGACGGCGTTTCCTGTAGGGGCAACCTTCCCTCTGCTTGCGACGTGTTCGTGTGGTGATAGAGATTACACCTGTGCATATGGGGGATATTACAAGATGGTTGATTTATCTCGTTCAGAGCATCCTATACTAAAAGCAGACATTTGCTCATTATTTCTTCTCCGATTTATGGGGAGTAGTAAAGAACTGGTTGCGCAGCGAACGCTGAGTAACTGACGACGGATGCCCATGTATGAAAGGATGTGATAGGCTGTCATATTTCTGGTAGTGTACATTCTCCCAGTGCGGCACTAAATCATCTTTGACAATGCGTCCATTTGTCTGGTCTGAGCAGCTGCATTTGTTTCAGTATTTCGTCGCAAGACAATTTTCCTTAATGTCCAACGCTACACAACATGCTGTTCACAGTCTGCATTTCACCCGGCATCAGAGATGGCTATCGTTTCCCATATAGTCCAACTTGGACATACCTGTCTTCTCTAATCATGTCCGGTACTTGTAATGACCGGACAAGTCTATGGAGAACTATTACAAGTCCGATAAACAACGCTCGAGACACGTGAAGGACAGGCTGTGTCGGGTGGTGCCACTAGTGCAAGTCTGCACAATGTCTTGCAGGTGTTAGAAGGGTATTCGGGATCTTTGGTTGGATTTGGGCATCGGCACCATTTCATAAACGCTAAAGGCCAGGCCGTCCTCGTGTTCCGACGAACAGATAAGGAAGCATGCATCCTCCCACGTGATTGCTGTCTTTGTGTTATTATTCCCATATCTCGCCCCATCGTGGATATGGTGTAGTGCACTTTCACTGTCTGCTCTTGGAATGCGCAGACTACGATCATCTTCTTAATGAAACAACATCCACCATCTTCTCACCACGCAATCTCTAACTCGGCCACCCTCTTATCTTTCTACACGGGGATATAAAAGGGACAAGACGTCACATTCCTTAACTGCGATCCCAGGTGTCACGATGGCCCCCACCGAAGCGGAGGCAACGGCAGAGCTCCGCGGTCTCGTTTCCAACCTACTCACGCCCTACTACGACACCCCCTTTAACTTTGCCCGATGGATCCAGGGATATCCCGGAGTGCCCGTCAAAGAAGTTGCCAAGAAGCTCACCATGCATCTACAATTCAGGTAAGATTTCGATATACTTCTTTTCGAAGCCATTTCAACCAGTAAGATTTATCCCTACAGGAAGTGCACCTGGGAGCCAGACAGCTACGTAGCTCGTGGTCGTGGATTCCATCCTGTTCATAACCATTGGATGCGTGGTATAACAGGAATGTCCGGCGTCCTTGAGAACGTCATCGTCAATGTTGAACAGGTAGTTTCAGACGTCGAGAGTCATTAGTAGATTATTTCCAGTGCTGCATGGACTACGAAGGAATGCTGAACCAATACTCCATGGTGGAGATCATGAAGGCACGCCTCTTTGACCTCGAGGAGTTCCAGGCGGAAGTTATGAAGCTGGAAAAGGAGACAGGTACTCTATTTATAACGAAATGGTTTCCACATTCTAAAATAGGTTAGGCAACCATGCCAATTTCAACAGAGCTGCCCCGCTCGTGCGTTAGCAATTCCTCCAGCGTCTGCAGATGACAAACACTTTTCTTATTGTTAAATTTAAGGCAAGCAGGCCTCCGTGCTCTACGTCCTCGACACCGGCGACTTGGTGTACACGAAGAAGCTCGTTGATCTCATCCTCGTAGAGTTCCGATGCCTCCTCGAATTCATGGCGGAACACTACGTCGAACTGTTCAAGTCCCAACCTTCAAATGATCAACTAGAAGTAGACGATCAGAAATTGACTCTACATCATAGACCACAGACGTTGCAGCTGCTCCTTCATTATCGCTTCTTCAGGTACTTCCTCGTTGTCAACGTTCCTTCATGGCTCTACGCCGTCTGGCTCAAGCTCAAGCCGCTGCTTCCGTAAATGACACGGAATAAGATGAGTTTTTTTACAAGCGCTTCAAAACGGATTAAAGGCTACTACATGTAACCTAGAAGTCGTTCTAACTGGAATATTTATTTCTGAACTTGATGTAATTTGTTCTTTTTCACGTCCGAATGCTATCAGCTTCTAAGTGGAGGGACGAAATTGCCGAATACGCCCAGCCCTCCTCCTGTCCCACCTTCTGGTGCGACGACGCTCACAAGAACTTCTCAGCAGTGCTCGAAAGGCCACCGAGGTTCCCGCCTATGGAGAATCCGCCGGTGAGGATTGGGCGAAATCGGAGTGTTTATTTTGCTCAAACGAACTAAAACAGCATTCTTCTGATCCGTAACACAACATCCTTGTGATCACCCTATGAATTGAACAACACAGCCCAAATACACTTCAATAAGTGATGCGGAATGTATCCCGTACATCAAACACGGTGTGACCACCACCCGCCACCTTCTGTGTGGCATTTGATTCCTCAGGGATGATCAAAGTGACAGGACAAATAGAAAAGGATCCACAGAGTATAAGATGTTACATCATTGGCTAAAATACATTTCAGCAGGCACCCGATCGAACAGACAAACTAGCGATCAAGGCCATGGTTCGAGATGGAGCTGAAGAAGGGAGATCGGCTGCACTGGTACCTATCAAGCACAGCGCACTTCGGAGTTGCCGTCCTCAAGGATGCAGGCGATGGAGAAGAAGATCCGACACTGTAAGTAGAGAGTGGAGTCTTTGGAAAGACAACATTGCTAGAACTGTCCTCTTCTATGTGAGCATTGGCTTCCTAGTGCATGAAAAATCAGAAACCTTCACAATGGGATTCGATATCATCAGCTGTGAACGCGTTGATCATGACTAGATTGTCGTGGTTCTTAATCAACTGTAGCTTTGAAACCAAACTCATTTTTTGCAGAATCTAGCAAGTCTTCCCCATTGCGCCCTGGATTCCCCCTACCACAGTACCCATCGAAGAGGGCATCGTCGTCCCTGAGAGTGGAAACTACAAGATTTGGCTGAGCAACTCACGGGCTTGGTGGCACACCCTACATCTCACTTTCAAGGTACGGGGATTGAACCTGCGATATGACAGATTAGTAAGCACTTCTCTAACCACTGCGCCATTCAGATCACCCTGAGCCGAGAAGGAGTGGAATCTATGACAATTAAGTACGCAGACTGTCGGAGTGCGATGAGGAAATTGTCCAAGGGCGATTGCAAGAGGACCGTTATCTAGAAACGGAATGACGAAAAGAACATATTGTACATATGTATTTTGTGAATAAACGTATTGTCCTGATGAACAGAGTCGGCTAGTATGGCTGAAAGGATAGCAGATTTAGTGTCCAAAGAGGACATATTCGCAATCTGATGCTATACTCCCTATTACGTTTTCAATGATCTGTGGCAAAAGTCGGATAGAATCATACGATGAGCGTCAAGGTAAATGTTTCAAAGGCCACACCTAGTTTTATTATGTATCTCGCAGCTCTTCGACGTGCACTATTCCCATAAGAGACCGCCAAGAAGCAGAAAAATTGTTCACACTTTTAGCTTTTTGTTTTATAATATAAAAAAGTCCCGAAACGACAGCGATACCTTGTATGTGATTCGCTGTGAAATTATGAAATTCGCTCAGTTCGAGCACATCTATTTTGTGTACCAGTGGATCTCGTAGAATAGCTAATAGGATCGGACGTTGGACAAAGTAAACACTGTCTGGCATGGCATGAACCCAGTCTTTCACGAAACCAAAATAGGAACATAAACACGCCGGATCGAAATTGGATAGCTTGTTACACAGCCTTCAAGGCGTGTACTCTCCTTCTCGAAATGTTTGTAATATTATGAGCCTCATAGCAGAACGAATATTTGTAACGATAACAATGTTAAGAGTTTGTGGACATTGCATGTAATCTCGGAAAATCTTGGGACCTTTATATTCCTTTGGGACCTATATATTCTCTTGGGGTTACTAGAATTAGTTTTAGCCATTCTTTTTACATGCATGTTTTATGGAAAAACTGGAAATTTCGTGTGTAATTGAAGTCTGTAAAAACCGTAGGAACCTGGTGCAGACCTATCATTAAAAGAAAAATTGTACTTTTTTTTCTCTTTCCAAGAAATAATAGATTCAGACACCAAACATGTTTCACAATCTCGTCTAAACTGATGGCGTCGTCTAGTCCGGCTGAACATCCACAATCGGCGTGGTTCCACTCGCTTCACACAACTTTCGCACAACCCTGTGCGAAAGTTATAGCCAACGCTGTTATTATTCATGGGGGCGGCAGCCTTCACGTGTTCGATCAAAAGAGCACTAGCCGATCAGTCAGCCATTCACCCTGGATCAGACCGATCGACTCTTCCTATAAAAGGGCAGCCATGGAAGTCAACAAACAGCATTCAACATGGTTCACAAGGCAGCCCTCGGAGCTTTCCTTCTCGCTGCTTATGCAACTGCTGGTGAGCTTCCACATTCGTGTTCCTCGAAGAGGGACCGCCCTCTTATTGTTGCGGGGTTTGGTATTTACGATTTCGCAATCTTGAATATTCACAATTTGCCTGCAATGTGATTATAGTGGCGTGTGCTAATGAAGCGGCATTGAGGGGGCTGATATTTCAGAGCATTATGGAAGTAGATACGTGAATTTTCAGCTCCGCAGTGCGGCTTCGGAGAAAAGCTCAATAAGTGCCCGGGGACGTGCAACGAGCGGGCGTGCGGTGATAAGGTCAGTTTTAGAATTAATTCCTAATCAATAAAGATTCAGGGGCGGGAAATCTGCGTGTGGAAGCCAAACTGCCCTCCGCCGGCATGCGAATGCGCACGACCCTATGTTCGCAATGGAACTGGAGGTGATTTGATTATATATTACTAAGAGTATATGAGAGACGTGAAAAGACTCGTCATTAACTTCCGAGAGGATTCTAGATATGGGGGAATTTGATCTATATAACAATGCGAAAAATCAAATTGAGATGATGAATATTAAAGGTGCCCGCATCATGCGCAGCGAGTGTCCGCCTTGGCTGGGAACGGACAGTTATGAGGACGATGACGACTACTCTGATGAGCGTCCCCAGAAGAAGAAGGGAAAGAGAAGTGCGAAAGGTAAGGAACGTGACGACTAGGCTTGGCAATGGCAGACAGGCAGACTGCCCGAAGAAAAGTAGGCTAGCCAATCGAGCAGCCTGCCGTCCGCCACTGCCAACAATAGTGTTGAATAGGCTAAAAATTACGAATTTTTAGCCTATTTTTGATATATCAAATTGGCCCAGGAACAATGTAATCGCAGAGCAGGGTGATATGAAATAATTTCATCTCCACAGTGCGCCGCGGGGGAATCGCTAAACCGCTGCCCGGGAATGTGCAATGAACCCGCTTGCGGAGATGATGTCAGTGAATCCAACTATAAAAGAGCGTAATAACCCTCAGGGTGTTAACACCGTCTTCTAACTCTTAATAAAAATCTTATCTTGCAGGGTCAGCTGATCTGCGTCTCCAAGCCTTGTCTTCCCCCTCAATGCACTTGCGCGCTCTCGTACGTCCGCAATGGAACCGGAGGTCAAATTTCATACATAAAACGAATATTGGTAAATAATCTTTCTGAAAATACATCCCGGATGAAACAAATCCTGCTTTACGCTAAAAATATTTTTAGGTGCCTGCATTAAACGTAACAAGTGCCAGGATGGAGGAAAGATTCCACTTCCCGGTAGCTACGAGGATGACTACGACTCTGAAGAGAACTCACAGAAGAAGAAGAAGGGAAAGGGAAAGCAGTGAGAAGGCTGCGAGTTCGTCTCTTCTGACGAACGTTTTGCCTGATGACACGGACATGTCCATATTATATTTCCTTAAAGTGAATAAAGATTGATGAAATCACCACTTTCGTTTTAATACCAGGATCTGATGTTCATAAGGTTTTATATATCGCGCATCTTCCCCTCTTCACTATTCACCTCATCACGTAGAGTCAGTTGGGAAATGCATTTAGTGAAGCCGAGGCATTACCCTACTTCCGCGCTTCATTCGTACGCATCACAAATTCCAAGGCAAATTCTACCTTTCCTTTGACTAACGCTCGTCTACCTTTGGCATTTACGGCTCTGAGGCGCGTAGCCCCCCATGGCAGGCCCGACAAATTCGGTATCCGTTTGCCGTCGGAAAAGGCGGGAACGATTTACTCTACGTAGCCATACGTGATAGAGCGCTCGTCCATATGGGTTTTTGAATACAAGATCAACTCGGTCTCCTGTGCCACCTGTGTTGGCCGTTTGTGCTTTCTTGAACGCCGACCCGAATGAATAGAGACGACCATTGAATCATTTGCGTCTTGTTGTACATCCCTGCAAGAGTAAGATACGCGATCAAATGATCACTTCTCCTTTCTCCGACAGAGAGATACAAGAGAGATGACAGGGGGTCAGTAAGAGCATTCATTGATAAGCTGGTCACATCTTCATTGACCCCGGGTTGATTGCGGGTGTCGCACTTTCAAGTCTTTATCGCTCTATCGCACTACGACCTTTGTGTCAGCTCTAAATTCTCGACCTTCATTCGAGATGCCGCTTCGCGAATACAAAACACATGAGGAGATTCGCCAATTCATCACGGACCTTACCAGGAACGGTGCGTACTTAGATAAAACAACTGTTTCAACTCCCCCCTGAAAACTAATATTTTCTGAAACCATGCTGAAACAATCTTACATTACATGTGAACTCTTTTTCTCATCAGTTATATGGAGTGATTAAAATGTGAAAAGTTCAAGGTCTCGACGATGATCTTCCTGAGAACCAGGCGATAATCAATGTCGCCAAAATCGTCACCGACGGACTTTGGACGACCTCTGCGATCAGGTAAAGAGGACTAGCAGGATCCATGACCGTTTTTTTGCTCAGATTCTTCTTTTACCCTGAGAATCGGCCACTCTACGCGTTCGTGACAGAAATGAGCACAGAGTTGATGTAAGATTCTATTGTAATATTAATTGAAGTAGTATGAATATACAATCCAAATTGTGATTTAAGGCCATGTGTCCACGCTCGTCCACCGACAGATCCACACGATTTCGAGCTCCTGCGTGAGGCTGTCCCATTGCTCTTCGAGGTCTGTCCAACGAAACAATCGTTAGCATTTGACCTTGCCAGGAAATTCGCGAGGGCACTGAACTATTCGGAAAATTCCTCATCGAAAGTGAGAAGATCATCAGCGATCAGGTTTACTTTTTTCATGGCACAAATATATGTAGCGCACGTGGGCGAGCACACGAGGACAGTGGCCAGAGTTCGATTCCTCGGAAACTAAATAAGCCTTGCAGTTTGTCGAGGTTCTTGTAAATGGAGCAGGTAGCAATACGAACGACGAAGACAACAACGAGGTGACGAGAATGTGCTTATTACATGTTATGTACATGTATTGTGTGGGTTAGTTCACAATTGGCGAATGAACTTTTGAATAATATTAGCCGTTGTCCACGTCACCTTTTAGGTCAACAACCCTGCTGAGACAATGTATACCGTGGAAGACAACGACTCGAGTGGAACCATACCTTTCTACATGAATAGAGAGCAGAGGGAGGCGCTCATCAAGGTACTGAAATATTGGACACAGGATGTCGCCACTTCTCTCAGATGCCGCTATCTCTTCCTGATGGCTTCGTCTTTGATACTGTCGGTGTGCCCAACGAGTATGAAAAGATCCACATGATTTGGCCCTACCACGCCACTGCTCCTGCCGAGGGAACGAGGTACTGAACTATGCCGAATAAGGACTGGTAAGAACTTCTTTGCACGAAGCCCAATGAGAGGAGGTGCATTAGCCCCATGCCAACGTCTTCGCCTGGCAATTCTGCATTCAATAAGTAGACATATGGACTAATGTACTCGTATTTATATTTTCAAGAAATCAAGAAGTTCCTGCCAGTCCTTCTTTAGCTACATAACATGCAACAACTCCAGGGCACGCCTCGAGCAACTGCCCAAGGTATCCATACGACAGCAGTCCACGGCCATTCTGGCCGCTTGGGAATTCACGCACACCCTGGGGATGGTCAGGAATGTTCTCAGTAACCAATCGAAGATGATTTCTAGCTCACGCATCTCTACACAATCGAGGAGTACCGAAAGAAGGGACTGGGGATGCAGGCGGAACTGAAGCTATGTCAGATGTATTCGGAGTAAGTCATTTTCGGGATCTGTTCCGTTGCGTGTTATGAATTGCCTTCCAAGATCACATTTTATCGGGGTTCCGGAACCTTCTAAAATCTATCTCATGTACAAAAAATGCTCACCATTTAAATACGATTACAGCATTTACAGAATGGGATGGAAGGTGTTCAAGCACGTCGCGACCGACAACGCCACTGTAGTCAAGGTATTGTGGTGCACCAAAATGCGTCGCATTCCCACGGTACCGCGGGGCAATGTAGCTCTTGATATATTGTCGCTTTGGTATCAATTTGGTACAGAAATGCTTTGAATACCCTCTGTAAGCCGTTTCGAACCCAAGCTGGTAATCAAACGGCGGTAGATTAAATGCTGCATTTTCCAACGACACCGTGGGAATGCGCCGCGTTTTGGAGCAACACAATAACGGAATTCCTTTTGTGAACCGCCCATATCTTATCCACGTGCAGGGCAGTCGGGCGCATCCCCTCTGGACAATGTGGAAAGTACGGAGTGGAACGGCCGATGATCCTGTCCTATGGGCATTTACCATCCTGTACCTGAAAGAGCGAATTCTGTAACTATTCGGTGACTGTGCAAAACGAAAAGTGTCGATTTGGAAAATTGCATTCACGATTGTTTGGCACATGCACTTATGAATAAATTAACACCCTGTTCCTTAAAGGATGTGCTCAAAAGCGATGTTCTGAGGAAAAATTAGGATGATTTTCAATAGATATAATACATACAAGTCGTTATTATGGATGAAAGTTTGCATGATTGTTATGTGCAGATTCTGATCATTATATTACACAGGGAAAGTCACGGTACAGGTGGAAAGTTGATATTCTGTGGGTGTGCCTATGGGTCTTCCCTCTAAACAGTACTTAGAGTGCCCCAACAGCTGGTGGCCAGGAGAAGTCACAAGAGAAAAGGTGCTTGCAATTCCGATCTCATGTCAGACCAGACAGTCCGATCATCGCGTCTCGAATCGGACGTCCGGTCCAGTACATAGGCTATATCGGACCGTCCGACTTTTTTTCGATAGCGGACGTCCCGCCCGCGGACGGTATCGTTTTCACAACTCTACTGCAAATATCACACTTCACCTCTTCCATGCTGGCAGCAAAAAACTGATTCTAGGTAACGAATTGTACACAATATCCCATTGACGTAATACCTTCGTATGCGTAAACTGACTCATTTCGTTAGAGATTCCAGTCGAAGAATTGCACCGCAAAGACTCGGGGTTTCGTTGATGGCATATACTAGAGATAGCGAACCCATAAGAGGGTGCGAGCAGCTATATTCTTTCATTGTCAAACCGACACATCGCATCAATGTGCATTAGCATCGCTGCTTTCGGACAGGGAAACTCCCCCTCTTCGGGTATAAAAGAGAGAGAAGCCACTGTTGGTTGCTGTCAGTCGCCATGCGCTATACCCTCATAGCTTATGCATTACTCGCTCTTGTCCTTGTGACGTCACACGCCACAGAACGTATGTTTTATTTGACTTTTCTTGAACTTGAATTCTCATGACCAAATGCTTCTAGCTCCGCCAATTCCGCCAACCCGCCTCGGTCGCCATGGTGTGCGCATTGTTACCGGACGGAATGGACTAACGCGGAAGAGCTATCCCGCTTGGCCCAAATCACGCCTCCGACTCCTCGGCGAAGAAAGAGCAGTGCGAAATTCGCGCATGATCTTCTACTTTTAGTTTAGAAAGAGCGCTATTGCCCTTTGTAAATAAAGCATCGCTGTTGTTCGATTTTGCACAAGGGACATGAAAATGAGTATTTATTTACATGTATGGCTTTTATTTCATCAACGGTAATCATTAATGCAATCGATTGTGGAGAGTCCCAGTTTTCGAACCGTTTTGAATGGTTACCACAAAGTAAAGCAGCTTACCCTAAATACGATTAGGATAGTTTAGCTATCCTCTTCAGAATTCGCGGAGGGATCTTTTGAATCGTTCATATATTCGACCTACTACGGGAAGAGAAGGAAGAGACGTCTGGGTAAGACAACGGGTACCTGGTGGTTGTTGTGGTGGCCGAAGCTGCCGTAGATGCGGTAACAAGCGATTGTACGATCGGCATCTCTGTGCAGTCATCAGGTGCTCTTGGCGATCAGGGTATCGGACGTACCATATTTCTCTTTCGTTGTGGTCGCGTAATTCCTTCTTGCAGTACCATCATCCGATCTTCCTATGTCCCCACGACAAAGGAAGAAATAGATTCATGTTCTGTAAATGAGCGAAAAAAACGCTTCGCTTCGTTCCAGACGCAGAATCATTGGATGTACTCTGGAATTGTTTGTATTGACTATTCCGCCGCCCTGGCGCCTCTCTTGTCGGTGCATATCGGTCTAGTCGATTGCCATGTTATGTTTGCTCATGTCCTCCCTAGGAGTTGAGTTGAGGATACCGCAAGGTGATTCCTCGTCTAGTGTAAGCGCTTCATATTGGTTCTCTTGAACGCTTATGCAATATGATGAGACCAAGGATTAATTGTCTTGAATTGGTAGGTAAGCTTGGCTCCATAATGAGCCTCGCACCGGGTGAAGAGAGGGATAGACTGGGACTTGGTAGAGAAGCAACCTATTCCAAACGACGATCAGTTGATTCCAGTGTCTGCTCTCATGCAGAACTCTTATTGTGATTATTCCAAGTCCACATCATAACCGGAAGAGCAACCGCGCACAATCGCTACGGTTTCTAAGATGATTGTATAGACAAGCAGGTTACCAATCGGAATTAATCACGTTCATTGTCTTCTGATCAATTCCTTGTAATTCACACCCGAGTCACATATATTGAACAGCTTAACACAAGGGTAGAATGTGCTCCGGCAGAAACCACGCATTGCCTTAGTCGACTAGCTGGAAAACAATTACGAAAGTTCTAATTCAAGAGTCCTCATGCTTTCTCACACTCGTAAAAATACGTTCTCATGTTCTCTATTTTTCAGTGTATACCGCAAGAGCGCCATGTATCGTAGGCTTTCATTAATTGTTTTCCATACCACTCTGACTTGGAATCGAGAACTAGGTGCAGTCAGCTGTAAAAAGGCGGCTATGGATGACGAACAGCGGTCCCTTTTCAGAATGGGCACTTTCCTAGTCTTGGCCTACTACATTCTGCGAAAATGCTATGATTCTGTGCCAGTATGTTATTGAAGATGCCGGGAGAGGCTCATGTGGAGCAGCTGGAAAGAAGATGTCCTTGTAGGTTGCAGATTTGTGGTTCACTTGGAATAACAAAGCATGAGAGCATGCGTGGAATGGAAAAGGACAGAGAGGACGTGTACAGCACGTAGAAGTCATGCACAACAGCGCCGCGAAGGACACGATGAAACCTTCAGAAATGTATGCTCGAGTTCGGTGTTGTTCGCGTTTTAGTCGTTGTTTTTTTGTATCTATCTTCTTATGATTGTATGTTTATCAAACTAATCGGAAAGAATTGAATGAAAATTGCTTCCGCGCATGGAGGGCTTCTGTGTATTCCAGAATTGATTGAGCTGCCCAAAGTATTCCTCCGCGGACTTGTGCGAGTTGATTATTTTCGCAGTCCTCGAATGTTTCGTGATCTGAATAATTCATCCTATGTGCAATTTATCTACACTGACATCAATTCCGCACATGCGCACGGCCAAGAACTTGTAGAGGTCCATTTTGCGAAATTGCTGGCCGATCCCGCCTTTGAAGAAGAGGCAAATAAGAGTGAAGCCAACTCCAAATCTGAAAGAGACAGGTAGTTTCAGAAAGAGTGTTAGCACTTACATGGAAACGAGAACATCGAACAGTACCGCACAGGCTGCGCGCAATTCGTCAACGGTTAGTGGTAGGATGTCCATGACGAATCCAGGGAAGTATTCTACGACGAAAGGAAGGTAGAGAGAAAGCATCCGGGTGGCAAATGTCACACCCGAGACCAGTGCCATGAGGCCGAGCATGCGGACGATAAACTGAAAGTAA
>JACMIG010003299.1:0-12598 GCA_014805385.1 Levipalatum texanum | reverse complement strand
TCTCGAGATATGGCTAAAAGTATCGAAAACATCACTTTTCCAGAGACCCGAGTATCACCTCTTCGACTGAAGCGCTCTCCCACCCTAATAATCGAATCGGGCCAATCTGGGTGATTTTCAACTAGTCTCTGTCCGCAGTACCTCTGACCAAGAGGTGACCCCGCCGGGCCTACAAAACCGGCAAATGCGCCGCACACTGGTCGATCCTTACACGGATGGGCTCTTAAGTACACACTAAATATTTGCAGACTTTCGTTGCATTGACATGTTTCTCTATGCCGTTAATGAGCACACAATTTACTAGTCTTCATCCGGACGAAACTATATCTGACTTTTTCATATATAGTGAGTGATCATCCTAATTCCGCATTGATTAATGTTCAGGCCAAAAAAGCAGCACTTCTTTTCCGATTCCAACTTCAATTATTTGTGTCTTCGTTGTTGTTTTCCTTGTCTATGCGTACATCCTTGTAATGCGATCAAAGGTATGTTTTTTGTTCCAATGTTTTGAGCAGCATGAGAACAGCATCAGAATTAAGAAATATGTTCAATCATGTTTATAGGTCCTCCAATGCCTGCGCGAGCAAAAGAGTAAAATGAGTACCAAGACTCTTGAAGCACAGGCGAAGCTGATAACCGTAATATAGTAGTGTCAAAGCTGTATTCTATTCCTTATAGGCACTAACTCTCCATGCTGTATGTCCGGTATTCTGGACATTCGCCGTTTCGACTTATGGACTATTGATATTAGGAGTGTCAAGTGTGATACTAGAGTTCATAGTTTGCTGTGTAAGCACGGCGATGCTGTAGAGTTTGGGCAATAAGGATTCAGTGGCTTGCTCCAATTTCGATCATTAACCCCTTGGTGACGATCTACTTTATAGCGCCGTACAAAAAGTTGAGAGTAGATCTGAAAGAACAGTGGAAAACACCTTCAGATTCGTATGCGGACTTCCCTGCATCAGAAGGAGGACGTCGAATAACATCGCTCCATCAACCGAGCGATATCCTCCTATCCACACCTAAATAGTAAATTTATACCAAATACAAATTTAAAGGGACCCGGCAAGATCCAGAAATCCGGCATTACTCTGTTTATCAAGATGTCTGTTCACTGGGATAGCGATGAATTTTTGCTTAAATTTTGATGCTATGGTGATCCCATGGGTCCAAATAGGAGGACTGTGAGGTTACTTTGGTCAAAATGTCATGTTTTGCCAAGAAACGGATGGTCGCTAAACGTAGTAATGCCGGATCTTGGGAAACTTGCCGGGTCCCATTAAGTACAAAATTTGAAATTGTAGTATATGCTACCCCGTGCTGCGAGGGTTGGCGCAGCACGGGGGAAGCAGAGATGTTAAGCTCTCTAGTCATGATCGAAGTGTCCCAGGTTGGAATCACGGTTCCTCCATATAAGTTCCGGGCAAGGATCCTCTTAATTCACGAGGCGAGAGATAACGTGAAAGGAGAGACGCAGGTTGCTAGAGCAGCCTGCGTCTCTCCTTTTATGTTATCTCTCGCCCTCTTTAATTTTGAGAATACTTGCAGGGGGCTTATATCTCTTTGCCGTGATCCGCTGCTAACAAATACTGCTTATGGAAATACGCCAAAATTAGCCTACTTTAGTCCTGATCGTACTGTGTATCAGAGTCCAAAACTGTTATCACTGACAACAGGCACTTCACGGTCCGCAACATTCTCTTCATCATCTTCTTCTCGCCGCAACTTCTGAATATGGCAAAACCCCCACTCGCACTATCGGGCATCGGCGTGAGATTTTTGTGTGCATACGAGCTCTATTCATCTATCAAAAACGTATATTATTCCCTCTTTCATTCCAAGCTACAATTTCTTCGCTAAATCACATGTTTTTCTCCCAACGGTAAAGGATCGACCATTTCGAGCACTTTTTCACGCGTCGGATTATTTGTGATCATTTGCCGACAAGAAAGCAGATCTGCCAAGTAGTTATCTCTGACATTTCCCCCTTGGTCGGAGAACAAGACGGTTTATAATTTTTTGCTGTTACTTTCAAATAACGTGTAACAGATTTCCGCAGTAAATACTGTTATTCGCTCCTAAATAACATGTTTTTGTTCTCTCAGATTTATAGCGCTCTCTCGCAATGGCTAGAAGGCAGACTCCACAATCTCTATTCGTGATTATAGAGCAGGCTCTTGTTCTGATCGTTATGAGCATACATGTTCCTCAAAAAAG
This sequence comes from Levipalatum texanum, assembly GCA_014805385.1. Taxonomy (NCBI): domain Eukaryota; kingdom Metazoa; phylum Nematoda; class Chromadorea; order Rhabditida; family Diplogasteridae; genus Levipalatum; species Levipalatum texanum. The sequence continues at coordinate 10,381 of JACMIG010003299.1, read as the reverse complement.
TTTGTGACTTAAAATGCGGGTGGGTACCCAGATTTTTATCCGGATTTTTGCGGGTCGGTATCCATCTGCAAAAAATTTTTTTATTCTTAATTTGTGTTGCTGTGGTAAGTTTATTTTTTCATTGATACCTCATTTCATTGCGCCATAAATTTTCAAGAAAAGAACAACATGATCATATATTCCATTTTTGCCAACATTGTTTTCACCATTTTTCAGAAGGTACGTTTTGAAAATATAATGAGAATGGCAAAATAATTATAGAATCACCTATTTTGGATCGACTTCTTTCGCATCCAATGGTCGTATCGCAAACTGAAATTATGCAGTATCGCAAACTGAACTTGAGCCGGCCATGGAAGTTTAGATCGGGTGAAATAAACTGTGTTTTACCAAAATGTTTTCGAAATATACCGTCAAGGAAAATATAGTAAAATATAATGAAAAAGATCGCATGCGGGTAGGTCGCCAATCGCGGAATATATGGTTGCATTGCGACTTCGTAATCAGCAACTTTCAAGAGCGTATAACGCTACGAAGAAAGCACATAACTTCAAGTTTCTTTGTGACGTGCAACTCAGAAAAATTCAGAGAAAAATATGCTGAAGAGACTGGATGGCTAGCTAGTCCCCATCTTCAGATAAGTGGGTACCCTAAATTTACGTTTTCAGAACTTTGAGCGACCATGCCACGCTATCAAAAACTCGTTGTATCCCAAATGTTTTGGAGACGTGCAACTCAGAAAAATTCACAGAAAAATATGCTGAAGAGACTGGATGGCTAGCTAGTCCCCATCTTCAGATAAGTGGGTACAGGTCTGGAAGGGGTCTCAGACCCCTTCCAGTCCGGTACCCACTTATCTGAAGATCGGGATTAGGTAGCCTTCCAGTCTCTTCAGCATATTTTTCTGTGATTTTTTCTGAGTTGCACGTCTCCATCAAACCTGTGATTAAGCGAGTTCCTGACAGCGTAGCTAGTTCGTGAAAAATGCACAATTCGCAATTTCAGGGTACCCACTTTTCTCAAGAATGGGACTAGCTGTGGTTCTAATGAGCATTGCATAATTTTCTCTGAATTTTTCTGAGTTGCACGTCACAAAAGAACTCGAAATAAAACGCATTCTTGGCACCGTTCAATCGTCCTGAAAAGTGCGATGTTTCAGTTTGCGATACCACATTGCACTAGAAAGCAAATGACTCCGCAGCGGAGAAATAATTCCAACATTGGTAGCGTGTATTCCGTTATATACATTTTGTATATAATTCATTATTAAATTGAAAATAGTATCATATTGCGCGTCGGTAACAAGCAAAAATTTCGAAACTGCGGGTGGGTCCATGTCTGGACCTGAAGTCGAACATGTATGGTTATGAGTCGCGCGGATTCAAAGAATTCATGACCGACACTATTGTTGGCGATCCAAACTCGTCTTCATTTCGCACCTAGGTGCGAAACACTCTCCAGCGAGCAGACGACGAGAGAAACGCCATTTCAATGGAGAGAGAACAGTCGCGTACGGAACGGAATATTAGACGAGTTTGGATCGCCGATAATAACTCCATTCACCTCGCCCACCAGTCCCCAAGCACTTCCGAACTCCGTTTTCCACCCCACCTTGTAAAAATGATGAACGAGTGACAAAACTTGTCAAACAATAGGAATAGGATTGTACTGTTCACAGAACTCAGTTAGGTCGCTTCGAAATTATTGTTTGCGGACGGGAACACCGAAGATATTTGCACTGCGGCTGAGATGCTGTTGTCGGAGGAAATAGATACGTTTTCGAACCTGATTCTAACATTTCAAATATTCCTTTTACTTTTTCAAGATCGCCAACCTTCTTGGCAAGGGGGATTGGAAAACGTTGAGGAAGGAGTGGTCGATGATTGGCAGGAGAGACGTATTGCTTTGGTGGAGGAACTCCATCTGCACCATGATTGCCCCTTCCTCTGCTATTGGGCACTGTAGGCTAATCTTAGTTACTGTTTTGCTGTACGGTGCACGACAGGCGACGGTCTCGGTTGTGTTCTCGTTCCTCCTTCTGCTTGGTTTTTGCGATCAACATCAAAAACCGCCCTGTGCTCATAGTGGCTATTTATCGAGGATTAGCTCCCACTACTTTCAGACTGTTCGCTCCCGTGATTGATGTTGGCGAGAATCCGTTCGCTAGAGTAGTGGAACAAATACAAATCGAAGACGAAATTCCTTTGTTTATATGGTTTTGCTTCGTTGTCTTGGAGGAGGTTAGATCCCAAAGTTTTTCCGATCCACTCGTGGCCAACGAAATATACGTCCTCTTCTCGAGTGCTCTTCTCAGTTCTGAATCCCGTAATCGTTCGCGCTGGCAAAACAAGATGTGTGCGTGGAACACAAGTTTACTAGACGGGGGTGTTCCCCTGGACCGTTATTAAACCATCATCCTTCAAAGAGCGACTATGAACACATATCCGTCGAGTATATTATGGTGGTGCCGAAGCTGTTCCTTTTGCGTTCCATTTGCACCTGAGCTCTCTCCACTCTCGTTTCTCTAACCGCGTAACAGGTTAGAGAAACGAGAGAACAATGGAGAGAGCAGGTGCAAATGTAACGCAAAAGGAACAGCTTTGGCACCACCACAATAGTAGAACTCTTGTCCCGTACCTTCTATTACTCGATCCACGAGCCAAAATTGTGCATTTCATATCTCAGTATTAATGATCAATGTCTTTTATTCTATTCTTCGGAAGCGGAAAGGTGGGTGGGGGTATGGGACAATATCAAAGATTTCCGCTTTTATACACCGATCTATTCGCGGCTTTGCTCAACTATGTTGATGCATCTTATTTTTCGCTGTTGCATCGTCCACTCGTACAGAACGGTGCATCAGCGAAATTTTCAGATTTTACTACAAACGAACAGATGACACAATGAATATCCAATCCATTGTCAACAAGCTTGGGTGCATTTACGCCCTTTTCGTCGTTGTCGGCTTCTCTTCGAACGCTCTAATAGTCGCTGTAACTATAAAAAGCAGGTATTGTTTTTTTACATCGGAAAAAAATAACCTTCTTCTTGCGGTGCACGATTTCTGTCCTGTAAATGAAACATTTCAGCCAAACGAACCTCACAAAGCTGTAGTTCAAAATCGATTTTGAAACAGCTATGAAGTAGTAGTACCCTGAAAAAATGATTTTGTGGAATCAAATATACCTTGCAGAAAACTGCGCTCCTCCTGTAATCTTCTCATATCCGTCTGTTGTGGGATGGACGCAATTCATGTCCTTGGCCATTTCCCGACCCTTTTCGCTACTGTTACCGGCAAACTTTTCATCGCCGTCCGCACGTGTTACAAGCTGCAGGTCAGCAAACATCCTTGTTCCTATACAGTGTTGGTTATTCTCCGTGAACAACGGAGACTGACGGAGACAAACGGAGACATACGTTTGTCTCCATGGCGAATATCTCTCAGAATTGGGAAGCTATGACTTGGGGGTTTTGCCTGGTGGTAGCCCTCGATTTGCTTCATAAGTGTGAAATTACTAGAAATTCTAAAACAAGGCCACCGCTTCAGAAAATGGTCAAAACCGGGTCATCCGTGAAAAAGGAATAATTCCCTGAATTTCAATTTTCGCTGTAAGACCAACAAAAAGGGGCGGTGTCGAAGCGAAAATTGAAATTCCGGAAATTATTCCTTTTTCACGGATGACCCGGTTTTGACCATTTTCTGAAGCGGCCATGGAGATAAACATATGTGTCCGTCTATCTCCGTCAGTCTCCGTTGTTCGCGGAGAATAACCTGCACTGTATTGATCGAGTAGTTGGGAATTCCGCAACATATCAAGTCTGGTGGCATGCAAAAGAGTAATTTTAAAAAAATTGAGACGATGGAGACTGGATATCAATAGATGCGGAGCAAAATGCGTTAGAACGGAAATATTAAATAAGTTTATATAATAACTATACCAGAGAAGCATGTTTTCCCTATTGTGCAACACCACAGAACTTCTAAAAGACTTGTGATCGTTAGCAGACAATTCTGTTTGTATCTTTGAGTAGAAAAGATATCTATGGCTGAAATTTGGCATGTTAGTTGATCCTGGATTCCAACCGAAGTATGCAAAAATCAGTCATAGATTCCACATTAGCGCTGAGATATGGGATGCGGAATTCGGCTAGCGAAACGGGAAATTCGAAGTTCTGTGGTGCGGCACAATATCACTTTTTCACGATAATGCAATGTCATGTGTTGCAGATGATTCCGGTTGCGAGCTGTCTCGGTGGAGCAGTCGGACTTCTAAGCATTGGAATCGATCGCTTTGCAGCCTGCTTTTTTCCACACTGGTTCGATGGTTGTTCAATTTTTCATTGCTTTATTTCCCGAATTGTACAACCAGCGAACTCTTCAAAATATTTATTGAGGTATTCGACCAAATCGCAGCCGCTCTATATGCTCGCTCATGTGACGTGCATGTTTACATACGCTGCATTCATTCTAATTTATGGATTCTTTTCCTTGGAAGAAGGGTGATTATTGTCGACGGAATTTACCATACGGAATGAACGCTGGTCGCCCTCACCACTAAACGCAGTAAATTGGTATAATCGGGCGCTGGCATGCGAAATAAATTAAATAAAACTGCGCCAACTTGAGAATGTGAGAGGGGTTTCTCGAATCGCGAGATGAAAGGGCCGTGCCACCTGCCAGCGTGCGATTTTCTCCATTACTACTGCGTTTATTGAGGAGGGCGACCAGCTTACATTCCGTACGATTAATTCCGTCGACAATACTTCATTGTAAGCATGAAAATGGTTACATTTTAGAGACACGTTTTGCCATATTCCCGAAGCAATACGCAAGCCCGCGGCTAGCATCTGGTTCTTGAGCGAGATATCGCTGCATCTGGCATCGGTCGTCGTTTACATGCTCGTCTTCTGGAAAATTAAGGATTCGAGTAAAGCTAAAACACAACTTACTAAAATTTGAAATTTTCATCTTTCAGATGTTGGCGATGTTCAGAGAGCAATATTTCGGTCGCTGTTGCTGCACTTATTCGTGTGCATCGGTGGATGGTCACTTACGATGGCAGGCGCTATTGCTGGTCATCGTATTATCGGAGTGAGTGCTGCTCAATAATTGCTTTATAAGTCCTATCTCGTATTGATATACCGATTGCGATGCAGAGAAAGATAGGAAAAACATGTACACTGTGCTGGTTCCCTGTAACAGAGCGAAGTTTGGAAATGTCATTTTTGTCTTCAAATATTGTTCAATTTACAGGACGATCCAGACACCCTGATCGTTGTTAATATGATTGCCGGTATTCCGATAAATATTTCGGTATGCTCGAATCTTTTCATCTACTACTCGACGAGGTTCAGCACTTAAATTTGGAAGATATATCGATGTTTCTCATTCTCAGCACGATATATCGACAGGAGCTTCGAAACTTGCTGACGCGCACCGGGAATGTTCGCAATATTTCAAAGAACGCGGCTGCAGATGCGTACAAAGTGACAACTAAAATTTAAGCCTTGACTATAATGTGAAAATCAACAAGCGTTCACATGCTTGCTTTCGAAGATCTTCTATGTATTTAGAGTGGAATATGTACATAGTGAAGGAATCTGCATACTTTCAACTCATTGTCAGAATGAAGCGCCCCAACATACAATTAACACAAGTCAATGCCATTTGCGTAGCTCTGGAGAAAGGGTACTTTTTCCAACGTGTGCGACTGATTACCTCGAAGACTCCTTCGCGTGTGCAAACTGCAGTGTAGTTGGGAATGTTATTGCAGAACACATTTGACTGAACAACATCGGCACATATTTAACACAATTTTTCACTGTGTATTTTTGACATTTCTTCGTCGTTACTATTTGTGATCAGCGAAGCAAAACTCATAATGGCAATCTCTTCACTGAAATGCATGGTTTAAAAGTTGGGGTAAAAATATGAATTCCAGCAATAAATTTTTTTAATAGTATTGTTCAAGCACACGTACGCACTAACATGTTCTCGAGAATGTACTTCAGCTTCTGATTTATAGTGAGAACTATTCTACACGTTCCGAAGAGTAGAGCATAAAAACAACCCTGCGCGTGCCCATATTTCTGTCGTTGCTACGGGAGACATACACAAGAGCGAAGCCCGTGACCATTTCCCACTGATACCGTTGGACTCTGCGATAGAGTCTGATGGGAGGTGGAGAGCTGAGGAAGGGAAAGGGCTTTATCGGATGCTCGGAACTGACTCATTGAATCCCTTTCCATTCTTGCATCCGCTGCTCTCGCACGACTCAGCGAATAAATGAAACCAACACCCAAGTTCGTTATTTTTAATCGATCTGTCTTCGTAGCTTGTGTTTGAGAAGTTGCATTACTTTGGTTTTTTTATAAGTCGTCTTTGTCGTGTCTGCGGTGTTGCAGCGGAAGGAGCCCTGCTCGGAGTGGACGCCTGCAGGTATGGCCCATAGTACTCCATACCGCATGTAGTATTCTCGGCGACTGTATCTATGTCAAGGACCCTGATAGCGTCAATGGGTCATTTTCCAGAGGGTAATGGGAGTGCATTCCGTATAAGTAAATCCGCCGACAATAGGCCACAACACTACTCACTAGATCAATCCGTTTTGCCGTTAAGCTAACAAATAACGTGACTATCCAAAGAATTTTTGTCAAAAATTGTCTATATTGAAATATTTAGAGCCTGTGCCGCTTTCTTCCGTCGCTCTGTTCAACAGCGCAAAGTCTACAAATGCGCCTCGGGAACAGATGCGTGCAACATTGGCGATAGTAAACTCCTACCCACAATAAGTTTCAAAACGTTTTGCAGATATCAGGCAAATATGCAAAAAATGTCGCTTCTCCCAGTGCAGACGCGTTGGGATGACCTTGCCCGGTTCGATTTTTGAAATTATTATGTAATAGTCGTTTCAAATACCAAACATTATCATTTGTCATATGATCTTTTAGCTTGGCACTGGGACTTGCAAACATTCAACTCGAATTTCAGACGCTCCAATCTGTTCAATGCGCGTTGTGAACGAGACGTACTCCATTCTTCCCAAAATCCATTGCAATTTTAGGTGACTGACGTTTAAGACAATTCTGATCGAAATACAGGCAGATGCGCCTCCAACAAATGACACACGAGCAACAAGTAATTAGCCAATCAACTGAGCGACCGAGGTCAATGATGACTCCAAGCGGGGTAAGTTGCTGCATGGGAATACGCGGACTTGTAGTGGAATCGAAATGGTATTTATCTTTTTCTTCAATAATTCCGGGAACGCAATTGAATCTATGGAAAAAAGGTTCAAAGCGTTCGACGTACTTTTGTTGTACTTTAAATTCCGAGGCCTTTCGAATGCATTAAATCTCGTATCGCTTTTCCAACATTGGTGCATATTTCGTTCTAAAAGACAAAATGAAGAATTACAGAGAGTTTACCATGCCACGCTCGATCTAATGAATGATATAATGGGGAAATCAGTGCAGTACCTTCGTGCTTTCTTTGAATCCACATTTCATTCCTATTCAGATCTCGCATCACAAGACAAGGTTGAATGTGCAACTGAATTTATTTCGTTAAAATGTTGCAGTCGGCTTTGTTCCGCATTTTCTTTTGTCCTTTTCGCAATTTTGAGCGGGCATATTTATCGGAGAAAAGGATTTCATCGAATAATACAATTCGGTAAGTCCTACGAGAAAAACGAGTTTAAAAATTCAGCATGACGTCGCTGCTGACATTTCATGACCTTTCTCTCCAAGGAGTTTGCACTGCGGATTTGGATCGTTCAGTTTTCGAGTAATAACAAAAACAAGAAATTCCGAAACCATAATTTTCAGAAATATCACTGATCACGCTACCGATGCCTTTTCACGGCATTTACGAACCACTATGCGGCTCCTTGCATTGGATGAGACAGAATTTGCTGCACACGCGACGCTACTCTTGTGGATGCCAGGTTCTACCATCTTCAGGTCATGAACGAACAAAAACATCTAATAAATTCAGATGACGCTCTCACAAGCTCGGATTCCGTGTTGGAAATATGCCGAGGCGTTCATACCATGATACTCAGAGACCTGCACTATTACTACAGGTTCAAATTACGTTTCTAACAAAGACAGCTGTAAAATTCACGCGAGGTTCGAGCAAAATTATATATCGTCAGGAACGAGAAGGATCTACCTGACTATGCGATAAGAATGGGCAAAATTTTGCATGTGCTCAGTACACTCAAGGTTAGTTGGTGGAGTTTTCCGATGGAATACAAGATTCTGGATTGCAGGAGAATTCATGGCGCGACCGCGAGGAGGTCGGAATGCTGCGAGCCTTCGGATGCTTCGACAACCACCCCTTTCTAGCCGAAATTGCAAGGGAGCTCGAGTGATTGAACTTGGTCTCACCATCTAATCGCCAGTGTATAATAAAAAATCATTTCGATCTCATCAGCATATTATGGGATCGTTATAAGAGGACACCCAGATTATTGCGCGCAAAACACCCAGCAATTGAGCCTCAAGGGAAAATGCAATAAAAAGGAATTAGCAGGTATGTGAACTGGGAGGTGGGCTCCTGGGAAGATAAGAAGAGAAGTGGAGTGGAAGGGAAGAGGGACAACGAGCGAGGAGAGCAGTCGATCGATTCGAATTGCGACGCTGCAATCACCAAGCATTCGGTGAGAATAGGGAGATAGCGGGAGATCCCATACTTTATATGGCACATTGTGCCTTGCACTTAAATGGACTGTAGTTCTCCGGTCTCTTTAAAATCACTTTCTTCTTTGGTTTCGAACCCCGCTAGCACCTGACAAGCTGAACACTTTATTGGCTGTTTTATCTGTCATTTGTCTCTGTTTTCAGTCATCTGTTTCTCTGTCATCTGTCCTCAGTTATCTGTCTTTGTCCTCTGTCATCAGTAATCTATTTTATCTGTCTCAGAGAGAGCTTGATTGCTATGCACTTGCAACTTCCATAATGCCCTATCTCGCCAAAACACCCCGGCACGGAAAAACAAAACCGTTACTCAATTATACACTACACGTTCGTATTGCTTCATTCTCGAACATATCGCAAAGAACAATCTGGCATGGAAGTGAACGTGGATTTTGATCGACGAATTTTCATCCCTCTTCTTTCTATATTTAACAGTCTTTACTGCATCGTTGCCGTTCCCATGCACGCGGCAGCTTTCTATTTGATCATCTTCAAAAGTCCCTATTTCTCAGCCGAGTATCGACGCATACTGATGATATCGCAGGTGCTTTATTCTTTTTAATTCCGAAAGAGAATGATCAGGTTTTTGTTCCCAATGTATTGAAGAGCTCTAGAAGAGTTCAAATGCACACTCCCAGACAAGACCAGTGGCGGACTGTGCGCGTTTTTGATCTTTTTGTATCCCGTTTCATGTCACTGTCAAGGAACGAGAGAGTAAAATTATGGATGTCTACGGTCCGTCATTGGTTCATGTTGTTCGGAAGAGGGAATAAAAACACTCCTGGAACCTGAGAAAAACCTGGTAGGAGAGGAATGAATACTGTTTGTCAGGCTTCGCTGCTTATCTGCGACATCTTTGTCTGCGGCGTCTTCAAGCCGTACTTCCTCGTCCCCGTTCCTGTTATGGTCTGCAGCGGAGTTCTGTGTCAGGCTGGCTTGCCGACAACAACATCTCTGGTGCTTATAGTACAGTACCGGCCAAAAACCTATCAAGTTTTGGTTTTTTCAACATTTTTCCGTTCGTGGCTTCAGCAAAACCGGTTTGGTAATTTTTATATGCTTCTAGGTTTGTGTGAACCACGTGGCCCAAATTTGGTGAAATTTGGTGCACCACACCAGGAACTGGGCGACTTTTACTACTTGCACCGCAAACGCGTTTTAAAGACACTGTTCGAGAAAAATTTGCTGGAGTTTATTTTGAGCGCCATTTAATGGGATATTCGTAGTTTTTGTTTTAAGTATTCGCATAAATATTTAGCAGCAATGGTGGAATTTTGTGGGGCTTTATTCTTGCGGCCAGCCCTTCAAGAAGCCAGGCTTGTGGCAAAGATCAAGGATTATCTCAAAATGGACGATTCGAGCAGTTCGGAGTGTCCAAATCAATAATTTGCAATTTTTCAACACGTGAAGAAGCTAGGGAAGAGATATCAGGTCGGAAGGATAAAGAGAACGTCGAATCTCGTGGACAGGACCACTGTTTCGCAGAGTCCAAGTGACCGCAGGCCCTCTGCAACCGACTTTCCCGGCCCGATCTTCGACTCAAATTCTTCAAGTACTTCGAGTTGGACTACCAGACGTATTCTGCAAGAGTCAGAATTGCGAGGGAGGTGCCAAATGATGAGAGACAGAATAATCGGATGGCCCGAGTGGCATGTGCCATGGAGCTCATCTCATGGACCGA
>JACMIG010003298.1:0-12599 GCA_014805385.1 Levipalatum texanum | reverse complement strand
CGCAGGAGAAACTTAAATTTAAGCACAATACAAACATATAGCCATAACTTGAAAGAAGGGCGTTTTATTGACGTGGCGAATTTTGGCGATCGCCGGCGAACGCCGTTCTACATGGAGAATGGCCAGCACTGTACATGCCACAAATATTCATTGCGCCCGGGTGCACGCTCTTACGCCAATGGAATGGATACTGTATCGGAATTTTGGAACTTTGCCAAAATGGTTTCTCGTCGATGACTGTTCACTTTCTCGTAGAAAAACGATGCTTCTCGCTCGCTACTTGATTATTTTCATGAGTCTGCATGTTCAGTATCGTCTATGACATCATTTTGGTAAAGCGTCGACCCTATTTCAGTTCTTTTCTTACAATTAGTGGCTGCTCAATTCATTCTTGCCGCTATGGAGATTATAAACGTGCCTGTGTTCGCCTGAATTAATTATGTAGGTTTTTGAACTCAGGAATGCCGTCTGCCTTGGACACGACGTCCACTTCGGCGGCCAGTGCCAAGGAGACGGTGGGAGGCAGCAGCGACACCGCCTCCACCAGCTACCAGCCCTGTACGTTTCTTTGTCTTTGCTAATCAAGGCATTGAGAACTTCATCATGTATGTGGCGATAAACAAAATAACAACGAAACGTTTGACGAAGCAACTGATTTTGAGCCTCTCGCGTTTAATTCAAATCCGCAGCACGTTGTTTAGATTCATCGGCCCCGTTGTTGTAAACATTTCGGTATCACACATCAATTGGAATTATTCCTGTTACATATTGTAAAAATGCGGCACATAAGATTGAAGTTTCATAAATCATTTATTTCGTTCTAGATCCCGAGATGACATCGGAACAGGAGTTTTTCCTGTACGAGCTCGAGGCCACCGATTCCGGGAGCATCGGACTTGTTTTGAGGTGAACATTCTAAATTATATCCCGCGTTTAATTGAGTGCATTCCTGAAATTGGGCTCAACGATTCGTAATCAGAGCCATCTACGACTGTGGCGACGTGAACAAGTTCTCGCGCGCCCTCGAGCACCGCATCCGGCAGTATGACAAGAGCATCCAGAAAGTGAGAGCCAATATTTTGGAATTTTACAATAATTTAAATCTAATGAATCGATCGTGATATTGATTGGATGGGAATAAATATGAGTTCAGGTCTGCTCGCACCATTACCAAGGCTTCATCGACTCCATGAAGCAGCTGTTGCATCTTCGCGAGAAGTGCAACGCTATTAAGGTAATTTTCTGGATTTATATATATTTCTTCACATTTTTACCCACATAACGAATCGGGAAATTACAGGAAGAAGCGGCTCGCATCGATGCATCCATCCAATCTTCGTCGGCCGCCATCTCGAAGAGGGGAGCAGAGATCGTCAAGTATCGCAAGCAGGTCGGGAAAAATATGAAATTGCCTTACTTCGATCGGGAATAATCTTTCACATCCTGAGCCTCCCTTGAATACTCCAAGGAATTGCTGACAATGAAATAAGAGGATAAGTTATGTGAAAAAAGAAGAATTTCCGCTGTGAATTCATACCTGCTCGAAAGCTGGGATATTTCAAAGAATTTGTCCCGTATGTAAATATTGATTTCCTCTCGAAATCCCTGAACCTCGCTTATATTTTAATTTTTTTTCAGATGCGCAACGCGATGGTGGCCATTGACCAGATCTCCGTCGTTCTTCCCGTCCTCGACAATTACGCCAAACTCCAGGAGCTCATGGGACAGAAGAAGTGCGTCAATGAACCCTTGGCTCATGTCCAGCGCCTTGGCTCATGTCCTGTATCTCGAGTCATGTTCGGTGCATTCCAGGTACTACCAGGCGCTGAAGGTGCTCGAAGAGCTGGAACACACGCACATGGCACTCGTTGAGAAGTATCGCTTCACGCAGGATCTCTCGAGATCAATGGCCCCACTTCGAGTACAGATAAAGTCTGAGGTTGGATTTATAAATGTTTATTTTTAGTGATATGAGCAGGAGGAGGCATTCTTTGTGATTTCCCAAATCACTAAAATAACTCATCAGGCCTATTCGGAGTTCAAGGACTTCCTCGAGAACATCAAGAAGGTCGCCGTGCGCATCGGCAAGCATGCGTGCAAATGCGTACGTTATTATTAAAGTATTAATTTTACAAGCTCTGCATTATCGTTAGCCCCAGCATTTCTATTTATCAGTCATTCCGAGCAGTTTGGATGACCTCAGACAGCCGAAATGCACTCGTTCGGGGCAGGCGATGTCGAGAGGACGCGCAGACTGCATGAGGAGGCGAGGAAGAGTGCCGCGGATCTGAAGGTATCCATTATATTTGGATTTATAATTTAGGCAGTGCACAAATCCACCGGGGTTCAAATAATTCTTTTTTAAATTTCTTCAGGTAACAATCTCCTCGGATGGAAGCCTCGTCAGCACGGCGCCAACTCCAGCACCGAGGACGAGGAAGAGCGGGGATTATGATGTATGGGATTGAACTGCCAACTTCCTAGTTCACCGCAAGGGAACCTTAGCCACTGCGCTATGCATAACGTTGTAGGACTCGGAGCAGATGTCGGCGCAGGACTTGATCGACTTCACGCCCATCCATCGATGCTCGCAGATCTTTGCCGTCCTCGGAGCCAAGGAGGAGTTTGAGACGTTCGTAACTATATTTTTTTCGCTGACAATTGCTGAATCAGACCGGCCTTCTCTAATTCGCAATTGAGCAATTCGTATTGTACCGATTTCACTGGTTATATCCGGGTGCACACATTGTTATTTTACACTGAATTAGTTGCGATATGGATGGATGCAAAATTTCGGAAGAGGGATGTAGTACAAGTAGTACATACTTCAGATACTACCGCAGCCAGCGAAAGGAGCAGCTGGACATGGTCATTCGCCCTCTGCCCAAGGTTTGTATTTCCTTTATTAACCCTTACTGTACGGGCAATCCATTGCAGCTATCGGCCCTGAATCTGTACGTCGACTGGTTGGACGAAGTTTGTTATTTTCAAGAATTTACGGAAAAAAATCGAACAATATATTTTCAAACGATGACGATCAATCGATAAATCTCTATTTAACTATATCGTTCAGGTAACGGGCTTCTTTGTGGTGGAAGACCACGTAACGCTGACGGAGCCGTCGCTCGTAACTCCCGAGCACACGGCCGCCCTGTGGAAGAAGGCGCACGAATCTGTCTTCTCCATGCTCAATGCCCATTTCGTAGGTTTTCATAAATATTATTATTTATTATATTCAGTTTGGGTTGTTTTTATGCGAGAAAAGTGAACAATTGATTTCGCAATTCAAACAGCCCATAATTTGCAGGGTCTCTTCGACTCGATCGAAAAGATGATTCGGACGAAGAAGGTTCGTTATCCGATTTTCGAGGACCGCGACCGCAAACGTCGCGGTTTCAATAAAAAAAACGTACTAATGTCTAGGTCGTTCTACTGTTCGCGCTGACCATGAAGAATTACGGCTACGACATCTCGAACCTGTACTTGTTGCTGAAGCAGTTTACGTCAGTATTTACCCTTTATTTCTAATTCGATCGATCGATAGCGATTAGGCCCATCGATTGAAGAGAGATTTTCAGGGACCAATACACGGAACTGCTCCTCCGCGAGTACGAGGCCCAATTCGTGCGGGATCTTGAGAGCGACAACTATACGCCGATACAGGTGAGGGTCGCGCACGCGACGCCTTGCTTGCGCGTCGCGGTCGCAGCTAATCATCATGGGCACTATTTGAGGTGGACAACGAGGAAGCGTTCAAGGCCATCGTCCAGAAGTTCCCCTTCTACAAGCGGAGCATCGAGCAGGTAGGAAGAAACTTATCTGCGGCGTTTCCGCAGCATCCTCAATCTACGGAGTATTCGCAACCTATTCTATCGCTCAACCAGTTGTTTTTATTTGGCGGGGATTGAACTTATTGTGATACTGTTTGGATAAAAAAGTATTGCAGGAGTCCTTCCCGCGCAAATTCCCCTTCTCGCCGTTTGTCATTGGCGTCTACACGCAGGTAGGAATTGGTGTTCAAAACTTTTTTGTAGTTTTAATTAGCAGTTCCTTCCAATCAACAATCATGGATTGTAGCTGATATTTGTAATTATTGAAATTGTGAGACATAAGATCGCCTGCTTGATGGATGGAAATTAGGAGGAAATTGAAGTTCTAGAACGAATTCCGCAGCGAATGGCATGGTTTGCCGACAAGTTTCTTGTTATTTGTTATTGTCAGGTCAGCTACCTAGACTAGTTGAAATCGAAGATCCTCACAGTTAGTTGTAACTATCCAAACTGTGCGGCAGTAGAGCGCCTGTTTGATCGAAATGAGATTGGGGAAAGCTTAAAATACTCTAAAGAGTACTAGAATTCTAGAGAGACTGGTGAAAACTAGGTAGCTAGCTCAAAGGTTTGTCGTCCATTAGCTCTCTTCACGTAATCGTTAATTGCCACAGACTATGTGTGAAAACGCAAATCGTTCGACATTAGATCGCCTGCTTTAGCGAGGGGAGTTGGGGGAAAATGAAGCTCACACAGAATGATTATCGATTCTTGCGTTAATAGTCCTCGTAGTGCCAAGGCTATTGAATCCACCATATCGTTGTTTGCCGCAGTTAATTCGCAATTATAGAAAATCGTGCGGCATTAGATCGCCTGCTTGAGCGAGTGAATAAATAAATAAAATTACAGGCCAAGAGCTACCTCGTTTGCTGCCTCAAGTTCATGGAGCACTTGCAGATGACACAGGGCGACATCGAGGACAGCATGCGGAAGTAAGTAATATTATTTTATTCCGAGACTATCGATCGATTACGGACTGTTTGAGACTTGTCAGTTGTCAGTCAAAATTATAACAAAAATGTTATTTTTTGATATTTTACCAGCGAAGCAGCGACGTTAGATGTTGTCCAATTTTTATTATTTTTGAAAGGCGACAATATTTCTCGTAAATAAATTTTTAAAATAAAAAGAATTCCACCCTTACGGATCCAGGATCACCAATTTGTGAATGTAAGGAAATCTGTAGATTCGCCAATGTGCTGCTGATCCGGTGGTCGGAGCACCTGAAGCAGTACATCCGTGGGAAGCACCGCACACTCGGACAAGTAAAAACAATTCTGGTCTATATTACTATTTACCTGTAAAACATCCGAACATCTTCCTTTTGCCCAGGAAATTGAAGGAAACCGTTGCTTTCAGCTCATCCAGATGACGGTAAACGTGGGCTACGTGGAGAAGTCGTGCGAGGCCCTCGGTCCCCTCATCACGCGACTCGTCAATGGAGGAGAGGCTCCCGCCGCCCCCTCGGGACACCTCGTCGGACTCGCTGAGAAGGTCTTCCGAGATGCACGGTGAGCCACGGGCTTGGGCGAGTTACTTATTTATTTTTTATGAGCAAAATGTTTCTGCATTTAGTGAACACCCTGCCACTGTCGGTAGGTTATGGCGCTTAGCAATTCATGACGAGGGACGGTCTCGGGCAATACTGTGTTTAGTGTACACGCCGTTTCTACGTTTTTGTGCAACATTACTGCGTTTAGTGGGCGTTTGTTTCTGCGTTTGATGATTACCATATTTGTACGTTTAGCGTACATTATTATGAACGGGTCATTGTAGCTCAGAGGCGGAGGAGAAGATCGAGGAGTCGCTGCAGCGGAAGGCGGATGAAATCATTGGCCTGGGTAAGCTGAGTGGGGAGAAAAAGGGGCACTTTAATGTTAGAGGAAGACCCTAATTCGTAAAACGGTGGCATAACCAAGTGTATTTGCGTAGGTTGCGAGATATATTATGGCGATTTTTCCGGAAATTTCTGCGCCTCCGGATTTTAAAATACTCCTTTATTCGACGATGTTGGTATTTCTGTAGCCAACTACGACTGGGAGTTGCCGTCGTCGGCAGGGCACGCCTCGGACTACATCACGGATCTGATCAACTTCCTCGACACGACATTCACCTCCTTCACCAATCTCCCGCCCGCCCTGGCGCGCCACGTGTGCATGCAGGTGAGGAGAGGGACTGGCGCAGATGTAGCAACGGGAGGTTTCTGCCATTTATAAATCCCTTTTTGAAGGCCATTCAGATACAATTGAAGTTTATCGGGCTGGAATGTCTATTGTGAAATTGGTGTGACAGCGAAGTACCGTGTTTGGTTAGACTAACTTGATTTGTGGACTGGCGCGGATGTAGAGCCTTTTGGCTATTTTTGAACAGGTGCATGAAGTCGGGGCTTCATCATACCTCATGAGACCATGGACAGTATTGAATTTTCGGCGACGAACATTTATTTGCGAGATTGGTGTGACAGCGATGTGAGATGTTTTTGGCTAGACTAACTTTAGTATTCCCATGACAATGTTATGGCTCATTGTAAGCAATTTTTGACAACAATTGCCCATGGCCCATGGACATGGGGAATAAGCGACCCGAAGGAGTTAATGCCGATTCCAATCACTTCTCTGTTTCAGCCATAAGTAAAATCAAAAGGATTGCATCTCTTCTTATACGTCGTGTAGCGGAAGCGTAATCCACAACTTATTATTCACTCATTTTACAGATCTGCAAGTACGTCGCGGATTCGCTGCTGGAACTGCTGCTCGGAGCGGAATCGAGAGCCATCTCCCGAGGAGCCCTCGAACAGTTCTCCCTCGATGTCATGCAGTGAGTTGGTTGTGATCGATCGACCGAAACGCGCCACCCCCGCGCATCGCTGTTCTCTTCATTTCATTCGATTCGCTTGCAGATGCGAGATGTTCACGTCGCGCTGCCCCGTCCCCGGCCTCGACAACCAAACGCTGCCCGTTACGTTTGCTACGCTGAGGTGAGAATGCTCTGGATCGTCGAAGTTCGATGCAGTTCGGTAGATTGAAAAGTGGAACATGTAAAATAGGATGCCCAGTAAACGTAGTTTTTGTCGAGGAACTTGCACATTGTAATGGGAGCTGTTCTACTTTTCGTAGAAAAATAGTCTTATTACAAAAAAATAATCATGAAAAATATGTTCATGGACTTTCCAAATAAGCTTTTAAAGTCTATTTGGATAAAATCGTCTCTCCGTAGGCAAGTGCTCGAGTTGGTGATCGCCGACGACTGGACGACGTACCTGGCGGAGTATCGAAATGAGCGCAAGACCTACGAGAGAGTCAAGGCGGCCGTCGCCATTACGCTGCTCGAGAAGTGAGTCAAGATAACAGTGATTCTTCAAAAAAATGACTCTCCATGGGACCTTCCCCTCCCTCGCAAAAAAACCGAAAGCTTTGGCATCGCTCCTGCGGAACGAAATATCCTCTCTGAACCCTTATCGAGGGAAGTTTTCCTTTTTCAGGAGCAACTAGACTTTGGAAGTGAGAGGGATAAAGACAAAAAGCAACCAAATTTCGGCCATCTTGGTTATAAAACGTTAATTCGAGCCTTTTCAATACCAGGTGAATTAGTTCACTCAATCAATATTAAAGTAGTCGATTCTGCAATCTATCAATGCTCAGTCATTCTCTTCATTGAAAGGCAATATTAATTATTTCTTATAAGTATTCAAATTGCAGGAAAGTGGAGTTCGAGAAGAAGAGCGCGGGTCTCTTCTCCGTCAAGGGCAGCGATAGAAGGAAGCTGATGGAGACAGTACTCAAGCAGCTGCGGACCCTGGCCGGCGAGAGGTAGGGAGGGATACGGTAGCCGTCCCCGATCATCCAAGTATGATAATATTGATTTTTAGCAGATGATAAGAATATTCAGAGCAATATTGTACTATTCTGTCGTGTTATTTTTATCCGATGCCGGTTTTATATGCCAAACTGCTTACGTAGAGACCTGCGGGCCACCAATTTCCGATCCGTTTACAAATTTCGAATTGATCACTGTCATAGGCATTCTGCAATCGAATAGCTTGTAGTAAAAACTTGAATTAATTTTGTATACATAATTTAAACCTCGAAAGTAATAAGCTGATATGACAGTACATTGTGCCTGTGATAGCTTTTCAGTTTGCGATACTACATTGTTTTTCTGTGTACAATATTGTATTTTATTCGGTTCACATTTTAATCGGCTAATAAATTATTCTTTATACGTAAATGTAACAATTATTCCACTCGGCAACAGAGCATTCTAGAATTCAGGGTCGAAGTTGACGACGTTCTCTTCATTCCTTCGGAATCACGCCACCATGCACCATCTGAAAATGATGGTCTTCCCAAAAAGCTCCCAGATGAATACCGTACCTGAAGGAAGACGACATCGGGGTGGAGTTCGTCCTGGCCACCCTTCTCATTCAAACTCTCGTTCCCTATCAGAGCCTGTAACTGTTCTCCTCTCCACTGAGGGGGACGCTGACTGACCTGTGCATTCTGAGCGACTACCGTCGCGGCCGCGGCTTCCAGTTCGGCTTCGGGTATATCGAAGGCCTCCATGACCCTGTTGCTCTCCTTCTCGGCCTCTACCCCGGCTGTCTCTCCGCGAGACTTCTTTGCCTGTTGGTTGGTTCCCTCCTGGTTGGCTCGCTTGTTTCTGCCGGCGCTCTGCAATAGGATTGGGATGAGTGGAGTAGGAAGAGAGGGAAGGAGGGGAAGGGAGGAGGGAGAGGGGAGCGAGTCGACCTGGGTCTTCTCCATTCGCTCCGCCCGAGTACCACGGGACTTGGAGAGGTCGTCGGCGATGTCAATGAAGGCCTCTGCCTCCGACGGCTCGTTCTTGGGGACTGTATTCATGATCTGGAAGGAATGAGAGGGGAGCGAGGATGGAGAGTACCGTCTTCTCGGCCAAGGCACGGGAGACTTCGGCGGAGAAACGATTGGATGCTGCAGCGAGGATACTACCGAGCTGGGACTCGGCCGCGCTGACGGAAGTGGCCAACTGAAGAAGAGGTGTTAGCAGAGACAAAGTCGTGGAGGCACCGGGAGTCGAACACGGGAACCTCTGATCAAGACCGGACCGCACTACCACTGAGCTATGGAGGAGAAACTGACATTCATGTAGGCATCGGCGATGGCAGCCGCCCGTTGGACTC
Organism: Levipalatum texanum; assembly: GCA_014805385.1. NCBI lineage: Eukaryota > Metazoa > Nematoda > Chromadorea > Rhabditida > Diplogasteridae > Levipalatum > Levipalatum texanum. Next base: position 3,614 of record JACMIG010003298.1, on the reverse strand, counting down.
GCTGCTGGCCGTCATCCTCAGTGAAGGCCTCTCCCTTCTCCAATTCCTTCTCTAGGGAACCGAATTGCTCCAACTCCTTCTCCATCAGCTGCAAAGAAACTTTGTAATACAATATTTTTACCTATCTAAAGTGACATAAGAAATGGAAACTATAGTGAAAAGGTCAATTAAGAAGTGAAGAAAATTGTGAAAAAGATAGACTGCAATAACTGTCTTCTTTTGGAAAATAGAGTGAAGCAATGCGAACTGACATTAATATCGGCGGCGCAGTGAACAGCAATCTTAGTGCAAGACTCCTTGAGAAGGCGCTGAAGGGGGGGAAGGACTCGGTCTATGGGGGGACCCTCGTGACTTCCTCACCAATTGTTCCTTGGCATTGAAGCTGAGATGATTGATCTTGCTGCGGAACCTCTTGATGTCGTCAGCCGAGCAGAACTGGCACTCCGTCATCTGAAGGGATGTGAACGATCCTTCCTTTGCAGTCATGGCGCAGTGCCAACATTTCGGCCCGGAGCGTGGGAGGTCCGGGGTTCGATCCCTCTCTCACTCATCCATGCATAAAATGCCTTTTCAAGTTTTTGGGAGGTCTTACAGTGAAAAGCAAAAGTTCCGTCCCGGCCGGGTTTGAACCCCCCATGGGGGCGAAGGGGCTGCGTCGTGCAGCGCCATAGACCACTGAGCCACCGCTCCGAGAGCCTCATTTTTTTGGGTCGCGCGCGTGACCCCCGTGCATCCATGGATAGGATGCAGTTTTAAAAATACCTCGTGTCCATTGTGCTTCCGAATCACACACAGCGAGCAGATTGCATTCTGCAATTTACAAATATTATTTAATTCATGATGATTCTATGAAATAACGAATGGTGGTGGAGATTTACCTTTTCTGGGCACTGTTTGCAGGCAAAGTAAATGTGGCCTGGCATGGGGGCCTGGCACTCGATGCAGTCATGACCAATTCCACGGCGCTCCATCTTCGACTTGACTCTACGGATGAGATCTAGAAAGGGGGAGGCCTTCTCCCCTTCCATCGACCACTTGCCCTGCAGCTTGAAGTTGACGGGGAGGCCCGCGGGAGGGATGGTAGTGACGTGGCGACATTCGGGGCAGGATACCTGGATATGAGCTGTGAGCAAAAGAGCAAACGAACCGGGATTTGAACCCGATACCCTCTGTCCCAAAACGGAGAGCTCTACCACCGAGCTACACCTCCTTGTGCTCACCGTTCCTCCGTTTTGCCTTGGCATGTTTCCTCCCACTGGGGGAGCGAGCACTCCACCTCCGACCGGGAAACGATGGAGAAGGATGTGGCGGACCAAGTTGTCGAGATCAGCGAAGCCGCCTGGATTGACCTGTGCCTGAAGGAGGGGAGGACTCCCTTGACTGTTCGAGTGACGAGGGGGAGACAACAGTTAGGGTCCCACTATATCCCCCGTACGGAAAGGGATGCAAAGTCGATTATTAGTCACAGAAGCTCGGATTTAATTGTTGTCTCAAAACCTCATAGTAAATCTCTGAAGGATTGATGGTGACGACCGGGTGAAACGTACGAGCTGAGTGACGCATGACTGGCAGTAGGTATGACCACATCCGAGTTGGACGGGCTTGTCGTAGAGGGCGAAGCACACTCCGCACTCCATCGCCTCCTCAACGCGATGCATTGTATGCATGTATGGAAAAATGTTAACAAAGTCGACCTCAGAAAGGAAATGTTTTGGTGATGATATTGTCGGGAACCAGAAGCGGTCTAATTCCCACGCCCGGACATTCCCAATGACGGACTGCGCTCGCGTTTGATGTACCTCATCGAGCCCATTTCATGGTCTAATGAATCACACGGGTCATGAAACGGAGCTCGAAGAGCTAGATCAAAAGCGCGCGCAGTTCGTCATCGGTCTTGTCCGGCCGTGGAAATTAGAACGCTTCGGGTTCTCCACAATATGACTTACTTGCAGTTCAGAAGGCTCATTCCTCGATCCGATCTCCATTTTGGTAACGAGGTTCCTTCAACGGGGGAGTATAAGTTATTGTCTAGTGCCCAAGCAATTCTAATTTCCCGTTCCGCGACACTGTGTTTATCTCATAGTCCCCTTCTGTATCTCCGGAACAAAAAGGGCTACGAAGCTGAGATTTTGCATGCCAGTTGGACCTGGAATCCAACCGAAGCCCGCAACATTTGAGCAACAAACTCTTTGATAACACAGAGATATAGGAACCTGACGTTATGCCTCCCGATCTATAATTTAGAATTGCTTGGGCACTTGACAATATCCAGTATAACAACTATCGCTTGGGACACAGCTCGTGCGATGCAAATAAAAGCAACCACGATAAGCATGATTCGATGGAAGGACGACCTCTTTCCTTTTGCCTTTCACGAAAAAAACTTCTTTTAAAAAAATCTTTTGGGAGGCGACACTAAGAAATTATTTTTATTCACGTAGTCGCGAATCTAATAAGAAATTATTATTCATCAACGAGAAAGGCGGAGCTCTCGAATCTACTTGAAAATAGAAGTGAATGACCGATTGGGTTCTGTTTTGGGATATCGCACGAAGGGGCGATGTACGATGGGATCGTGCTGAGGCTCCAAAGGACCGGAGGGGAGGATCCCAATCGACCCACCGCATTCGGCGATACGATACTGCATGCTATTGTCAAGCGCCCAAGCAATTCTAACTTATCGATCGGAAGACAAAATGTCAGCTTCCCATATCTCTGCGGGCCTGAAAGAGATTGTTGCTATAATTTTGCAGGCTTCGGTTGGAATCCAGGTCCAACTAGCATGCAAAAAGCACTTTTTATTCCGGAGATACAGAAAGGACTATGAGATAAACATAGTATGTCGGAACGGGAAGTTAGAATTATTGGGTGCGAGACAATATAAGAACGGAAGTTGACCACACCACACAGCAAGACTATTGTAGAGAATTCGGAGCGTTCGCCCGGATACGACCAATGCCGGACTGCGCGCACGTTCTATCTACATCTTAAAGCCTCCTTTCATGACACGTGTGATTCAATCGACCATGAAAATACGGTAGAAGAGCTCAATCAGGGTGCACGTAACGCTTCGGGTTCCCGATAATACGGAGTCCGAACTCATGGCAATGGATTGAAGGGACAAGACCAGCAGCAAAGTTTCGCCGAAATCCTCGCGACGCCCTGCGATTTTATTGGGCACTATCCCGTGGAGCTGCATCCATGTGGCCGTATTGCGTATTCTGCTTTTTGACTCGATACAAGGTATAATCTAGGGGGTGGCACTTCGAAGTAGAAAGCTTTTTCCGGGCCTGGTTTTTGTTTGCATTCTGTAGAATTTCCGAGAACAAAAATTCTACTAACGAAAAGAAAAAATAAGAAAGGCTGGATTTCACATTTCAGCTTTGCACCAATTTGCGCCGTATGAAGCCCGGAATCGGTGGCTCCGCCACCTACTAAACATCATATGCAGGACTTACGATATTTAGAAAACGTTAAATTTGCTTTATTTTATTTATCGATGGGAGGAGGGGGAGGGGGAGAGGCTGACCTCATGCAGACGGGGAGAAGGGGTCAGAGGAGAGGGAAGGGGATAGAGAATCCTCGTAGAGAAATGACTAGTCGTTGGTGAAGAT
>JACMIG010003297.1:878-12603 GCA_014805385.1 Levipalatum texanum | reverse complement strand
GAGGGCGGAGGGGAGGGAGGAGGGGAGGGGGAAGGGAGGATTTCTCCAGGATCACGAGCTTCTTCGCCAACGTCGCCTACCACGGCCAGGAACTCGGAGGATTCGATGGACATGGGAAACTTCTCATGAGGTGGAGGGACACCGCCGACAAGTTCGGCCACATCGGACTGGAGATGTTCGATGACAACTCTCAGTTCATCGACCAGGTAGAGGAGGGAAAGGGAGGGGAGGAGGGGGCGGGACTCAGATGCACACGATGCTTTCTGCAACTCTCTCCACCTCCGTGGCCACTCTCGCATGTATGATGGTCGTCTGCTTCATCTTCATGAACAACGTCTACACAGTGGGAGTGGCCTCCGTGGCCATAGCCTCCATCTGCATCGGTGAGTGGAGGGATTCGGGGATGGAGGGAGGGGTCGGTGCAGGAGTCTTCGGTCTCCTTGCCCACTGGGGAATCGACCTCGACCCCATCAGCATGGCCACCACCATTATGTCCATTGGATTCTCCGTTGACTTCCCTGCTCACGTCACTTACCACTACTACCGAGAGGGCCTCCACGACCCTCTGGCCACTCCGAGCAAGAGAATAGCGAGGTGATTCCCTTCCCTTCCCTCATCTCTTCTTCCCCTCCAGGGCCCTTGTCGCCATTGGGTTCCCCCTCCTCCAGTGCGGTGTCTCCACTGTCCTCTTCGTCTGTTGTCTTCTCTTCGTCAAGACGTACATGAGCGAGGTGGGAGGTGGAGGGGAAGGAGAGTATCCCTTCCCTCAGGTATTCGTCAAGACAATGTTCCTTGTGGTCACCCTCGGTCTCGTCCACGGCCTCATGGTAGTGCCAGTGTTCCTGTGCACAGCGAGTAATATCTACTCTGCGACGAGGGTAGACTCAGTGTCAGAGGTGGGAGTCCCTCCCCTCCTCCATCTCTTCCCCTTCAGTCGTGGAGTCTCCGTCGTCTCCTTGGATGGGGAGGTGTGAGTGCCTCTTCCTCCAGTAACAAGATCTCCACTCCCTGAAGGCGCCCCGCCGTCCTTTCCTCCGCATCTACGGTTCACAAATGGGATCTCATCGGTCTGAAATCTCCACTATCATTTTCTTCGTTACTGCCATTGAATTCCTCGCATCCTCCATCAAACTATTATTGGTTACGAGTATTAATTGTTATTCCTCTGCCCATAAATAATTGTTCGGTTCTCTGAACAGTATGAAATGGCTTGCATTTCTTTATAGCTCGAGTGCTTCAGATGAGCAAATGTCTCTGTTGTGATTTTCATGCCGAGTTAGTAGCCGGTCTAAAAGGTTTACTTATTTCAACAATGGATATAACAAAACACACGTATCTGTCAATTTGAGTGAGGGTTCATCAGCGGTCATTGATATCAATATAACAAAGTTTATTGGCATGTAACATAACATTGGCTAGCAGTAACGAGATCAATTTTTCCGTGAGTTTGTTATTGAGATGAGGGAAGATCCTTTGGTTTACCGCAAGAGGCGAATACGGCATCGAACTGGAGTTTGAGAGAGAATAATTCCTTGTAGCTGTCAGGGGGGAGAGAGGCCAGTGCCTCCGTCAGCAGTCGCAGTGCCCTACCCGCCTTCTCTGTAATTCACCAAATATGGCACATCACATCATCCCCATTTCGTTCTCGCCATGGATACAAACGTTTTGGGAAGGTATATTTTTGTATTATTTCAACCAGGTTCCTACTCTAATCATAGTAACGTATGCATACTTTACTTCATAAATGACAAAGAGTGAAAGGATTCGAACCTGTGGGGCCATCCTCTGTAGCAATGTCCAACGGGGTCATTTCAGGAGGGACGTTCTCAGCATTGACGACGCTGTTGGCTGGTTCCTCAGCGGCAGTGACATCATCCATGTTCAGACGTCTCCTTGTGGGCTGTAAAAGAATGCATCCTTATAATCCCTTGTGCAAATTGTAATGAGCAGATATTTTTCAGAAAATGGACTAGGATTTCCCGCATGACGAGGGCGGAAACAAGTCAGTTAACGATTGCTCGAACATCCGAAGTCTAGGTTTGAAGTAAATACCGTGAGTATTCCAGATGCTCTTCGTTCGTGCCACTTCAGAGCCTCGAGTACAGTGTCCACCTGCGATGACCCTCCGACTCCGCCCCCTTCAGAGTACTCACCCGTGGCTTCTTGACATGAGCGAGTGCGGCGACGGCTGATCGTGAGAGTGCAGCCAATTGTCCCACTCGAGTAATGCCCGCCCCCTCGAGACTCTTCCTCAGTACCGTATCCCTGCACTCCCTTCTCCTCCTCCCATCCATATACACCCTCACTTGTCGGTTGGTAACGAGCCAAGAAGGCGGAGGAGAGGGAAGATGGCATCGTTGCTCGAGACGAGGGGCGGGTAGAGGGCCTGACGACGACTCCTTCTCCCTTCACGCCCTCCACTCACTTCGGTGGACTCTCCTCCCTCTGCTTCTCCTCCTCCTTCTGTCGTTATCGTCTCTTCGATCGTTCGCTCTTCCACTTGCACGAAGTGAACGCGTTTCTGATTTATAGAACTGTAGGAATATATCATTTGTGTGTACCTTGGCGGGTGAGGGGGAAGCCTCTGTTCTCCCTAGTCTTTGTTTCAGGATGCTGCCAGGAGTTCGCACGCCATCGACACTCAAAATATCTCGATTGCATGATAAAGAACGGTAGTAGGTGGGAAGTTCACCGTGAGGAAGAATCCGTGTGCACTTTGGGTGGCGTGGTCTCGTCGTCGACTACGGGTTCTGAGGGACGGGGAGGGGACAGCTCAAGTGGGGGCAGCGATGGAGAAGCATCCACCGCCTCAAAAAAAGCATTTCACTTGGATATATGAACGAATGAAAGAAATAGCGGAAATACGTTTTTGAATTCGGATAGGAGACAGTCTTCATCGTGCGATGCATCGAGATTGAGATCAGCTTGGAGGGGCCGAGCGCTCTCCGTGTCCTCGATGATGAAGTTTGATGGTTGAATTTCGAATCGAGGACATCAGAAAGGAGGATTGAAAATATACCTTGTCTTGTGGCGAAGCACTCTTTTCTTGCGCGCACTCCTCATCTCCATCAACGATTATTAACTGTAATGAAGATAAGCCATGTAGCAACAATATTGTCAGCCAACCCTTCGCTTCTTCTTGGCAGAATTTGCCTTGACCTCGCTGGGCCTCTTCCTTGCCATCTCCTGCCTCTTCTGCGACCGCGGAGGAGTGCTCTTTAGAGCCAGAGACCTTCAATAACATAAATCTTCACCTCCCGAGGTATTTATTTCATGCAAGGCCATCTAAATAGTTTACATAGTCATTGTGGCTTGAATTGACCTTCTACTTTTGCTGGCTATGGGAGTAGACGGTTGGGAAGAGTGAACCGCCTCCTCTGCTTTTTCCGGTGACGTCGGCTTTTCCCCCTCTTTCTCCGTTAGGACGAGGGCCTCGCGTCGACGAACGGGAACACTGAAATTTCAATGAAACATATGAACGGGAGGCGTGGCCCTCAGCTACAATTACATGGGTTTGTGTGAACATCGAACCTTGCGACAGCTGCCGAACTATCCGATTCCGCAGCCTTCGGGACATCGAAGCACGAGATGCTACAAGTGGCCGATCCATGGAGGGAGGAACATGGGAGATGGAATACCTCGAAGAGTCGACAAATCCATCAGGCATCGCCCTCTCCCGCGTGTCCTCGTCGGCGAAAGGCACGACCTCTCTGATGGAGCCCCGCCCCTTCCTCCTCCTTTTCCCCCACTCACCGTGGCATTCCGAATTGTTCTCGTTGTCTGCTCGTCATTCGCTGCACCTTTGTCCCGTCATATGATATCTCAAATAACTGGTTTCAAATACAAACAGAGGTACAAACAGCGACAAATTCTCGAGAGTCCTCGTCCAGTGTCTTAATCTTCTTGACGCTTGCCGCCTTTGCCGGAGTAGACACCGCCTGACATTGTCGCTAATTCGATGCGAAATAATGCCGAACTTTTTTGGTTGGAGAGCCAGGCAGTGGTTGCATGACGACGTCTTCCAACTCCTCGGCATTCTAAAAATATATTTATTTATAAATGCATTTTACGTTTGAACGTAGAACGCACCTGGGACTGGCAGATGGAAGAAGAGGATGAGTCGCTGGTGAGAATCATCCGTCCCCCCATTCCCCGCAGCGCATTCCTCAACCAACACGTTGCACCACCATCTCTCCCATCTACTTACTCGAGGTCCTTCGAGACATTTAATGTTTTCTTCCCAAACGTCTCCTTCCACATCTTCCCAGCCGCTTCTTTGATCTGAAGGAGCGATCATCACATCCATCAGGGAGAGTTAGTTCAAGAGCAATATTCAATTGTACAAAATCAGCAGGATCTTTGGCTGACCAATCGATCGGGGTGGTTGAAGAGGGCGACGAAGAGTCTATCGAGGGCGAGAAGTTCCTCCTGATCCGACGACAAGCACCACACCTTACGCCACTGCACCACAACCTGAGACACGCCTCTCCTCAGGAACAAGAGGAAGAAAGTTACATTGAGAAGAAGATCGGAGATAGTCTTTGAGAGTTTCGAACGAGTGTGGGAACTCAGTTGAGATACCATCCCTCCCAGGGAAGATGCCACCACCAATAGTCCATTCGACAACTGTGAAGGAAGAATTGAAGAAGCAGATGGAACGAGGATCAAATACCATGGAGGGAGGAACGGGAGAACGAAGAAGGCAGAGAATAGCCTCCAGTCCATCCACCGACGCTGCCACTCCTTGTCCAGTGCGACCCTTCAACTATCGCTTGAATTAATACTCAATGTATTTCACTTCGTCTTTGAGCAGCTGTGAGATCTGAGAGAGAACAGAGTCCAAGTGATTGATCGTGACTCGGAGGCACCCGAGGGAGTCCAGCAGTCCGTTGGCTGAAGAGCACAAAGAAACGATGAATGGAGGAGGCTAAAGTAACCGGCAGTAAGAGTGACAGTCTTGCCCGTCCCTTCCATGGGACTCTTATCCATGATCACCCTCATGAAGAATGCCCGTATCCGCACTGCCCCTGCCTCTTTGGCATCGGCCTAAAAAGACCAGTTGCGATGGCGGGAAGGATCGGGCGGGTACAGAGTTGTTGCCCAAGCCCTTGATCCACTGCTCGGCGAGGGAGAAGGGATGGCCATCGGGGGAAGTCGCTGCCACTTTCGACTCTTTGCTGTAAATCTCGGCCACCTTGCTGAATACGAAGGACAGCTCTTCCTGAATAGATGCCATACATTGCATAACACTCACTCTCATACCTGAATCTCCGTACAGTTGTTGTGTAGATGATAAGGTAGGGAGAGAATGTCAAGGACGGTTGAAGTGGAGGAAGAATTGGCATCGTACTCGGAGCCGAGCTGGGCAAATTTGCCTAGTGCACTCTTAGTCGCCGAGACACGGAAAGACAGCGATATCGAAGAGTCTCCCACCAGGGAGACGAGCTGGAATGCAAATGATACTACAGCTGCTTCCCCCCCTCATTGTCGACCTTGGGACATAACTTCTCCCATCTTCTGAGCTGTAAGACTGCACTCGACGACGTTGCAACCTTCTCCAGCACCCCGTCCAGAATCCACAGCAGCCTATAACGGAGGATTGGTAAGGTAAGCTATTGGGAGTCTTGATACGATTATCTTTGACAACAAAATGTGGTTTACGTAGAAGGAGAAAGGCCCTTGAGCCGGCCCATTCCAGTGACAGCGTCCACAATCCTCTCCCTCTCCTCAGCCGTAGCCAGTGGAAGAAACAGTACTGATGCAGAGTCCTGAGTAGCAAGCTATGCAGGAATGGCAGGAAACTAACCGATGACGATCCAGGTGACATTCCATTTTTGTCCACTTCGCATATCCCAACCAGTTGCTCACACATTGGCTTCTGAAAATGACCCCGGATAAATGAGTGTAAGGAATAGATACAATGCGAGTTGGCGATTCAGAAAGGACTACTGCGTCCCAAACGGCCCATAGGCAACGAAGAAGAGATGCGGTACCTAAAACAAGGAATTATTCTGATAATGTAACTAGAGCTACCATGTGATCTGACGAGAGCAACTCGAATGCACTGGCAAAGATAAGTCGAATAACTCGCGATGACTTCCTTCGTTACTCCTGATCCACAGCAAACTGCTTTCAGCATAGATGGAAGCATGGCCCTGTGCACAATATTTAGTTATCGATAAAAAAGGGTTAATTACTCCAATTGTGCGTTACTTTTACGCTTAAGCTTCCAGGTAGGTGAGGAAGAGTGAGCGAACAAAACATTCTTTCCAGTGACCGCTTTTCTGAGCTGTAAGAGCTCATGAACTTGAGACCGACAAAGAGCAAACCCTTCCATCGCCGTCTTCGATTCTCTCAACTGGACATCCTGTGTATACTTGCAATATCGGAGCGATGTACTGAACGGTTCATTTCGGCACAGGTAGACAAACAATATGCTCCCTGGCAAACTAATTTCGAATTTTAAAGAGATATTTTTGAGCAAAGAATTTTCTTGTACTTACTTTTGCAAACTGATCGAGGTCCGATATTTGACTGCTCTTGAGAAACTCCGTCAGGCACCGATGCAGCTCAAATTGATACACGTTAACGCATTTAATTGTTTCAATATTTTCTAAAACATTTCCAGTACAAATTCATCAATACATGCAATTTTGGAGAACTAGAAAGCCACAACATACTTCTGCGGGGTTTACTTCTGCTGAAGCTCCTGATGAGTGTAGCCAGTTGTAGATCTGATCCATGGTAGCACCGTTTATCTGGAATTATAAAACCGATATAGTATATAAAGAAGCTAGCTGAGCTTTTGGAATTTTGAATCAAATCATGGCGCGAAATCTTTGACGTATTCCATAGAGACAAAAATGGCTTATATTTATTCAATTCTTGCTATATTCTTCCCTCTTACCCTGGTTCCTTCTAACGTTATCAAAAATCGAATATATGTGACCATAAACTAAACAAAAACGTATACAAAAGATCAATCAAATACAATTTCAAAAAATATGCGCGCCCGCTTCAATTATCTATCCGCTCTGCCGAACCCTGTTACCGGCCGCTGTTCCCTGGCACAGTGCCGGCGCGAGGCGCGTAACACTTCGCTCCAGGGAGCGCGCTCCTCGCGCAACCCTTAGCGCTTGCTATTTCAATGTATTTTGCATCATGCTTACAGCTTCAACGTAACGCTATTTCAGGATGAATTCATCTCTCGGAGCGTATTCTTTGCCCCCGCGAGAAGAGGATGCGTCGTCCCCGGCCCCACCATCATTTCTCTTCGGAGCGGCAACTAAGAGACGTTCGATGGCTCTAGCTGCAACGAATCCCTGTATGTCTACCTCATCGACTGACATCATGCATAACAGATCTTAACTCGTTCTCAAATGCTGGCGGCCCAAGTGCAGACATCTTCGCTTCTCCATCCCCTGTGCCTGCTCACGTAAAAGGTTGTTCGAGATCTTTTCTTATGGTATAGTGATGAAAAATCCTGTTCAGGAGATGGACAAGGAAGTGGTAGTAAGAGTGTACACTGGTCGCCAGCACTCGTACAAGAGGAAGGAAGGCAACTTTCGAGGATGGCGTCTCCTTCCGTCAAGGGACCTCCTTTGCGTTCCCTCAATAATCAGGTTAGTTCGAGTAAAAAAATCCATTTTTTTACTGTGTTTACAGCCTTTGGACTCTCCTATAATAGAACGGAAGCCGAATTCGTTGACCACAGATCTGGCGTCCACACAAGAGACAACCACCGATCACTGGGTAAACCGACTTGTATTATGTCTTATGTACAGCTATGCACAATGAAAATAGCTCCGCATTCGATTTTCTTAAAGGCGGCAGTCTCCTTAATTTTTTAAACTCTAGGGGCCATATTTGTGAACACTTTGTTATGGCTTTTAATGAAAATAATGTTATACGCATAATATTGTTAGCTAATTCAACAAAAATTTTTTAAATGCATTCTTCGCAGGTGACCGTGTTTGGATTCCCCTCGAACTATTCGGACAAAGTGCTCAAGCTGATGAGCAAGCACGGAGAAATCGTGGCTCACAAGGTAAGCTATTTTTCGTTCCCTGCATTCATCCGTGTTCAGTTTCCTCGTCGTGGTAACTGGGTGTCTCTCCGGTACTCGTGTCCTCTACACGCCCGTCAGGCAATTTCCCGCCACTCTGCTCTCCTCGACGGATGCATCCGAATCGGAGTCGTCCCGGCCACTGAACACGTACCACACTCTCTCATACTTATCTTTCCCTCCCTGCAGGACATCGCAGATGCTTCCAATCGCACAGTCCTCAATCTCTCCATCGCTGAATCATCCATGGTAGAAGAACGAAGGTTACCAAGATCATTTCCGTGGATCATTGAGTCAATATCAGGGTGAATGAGTTGCCTCCTCCAATGGAAGACTCGGGAGATCGATCTTTCGCTTCCCAATCCACCGGGGAGAGGAGTATCTCACGTGCCAGTAGCATGAGGTAATCGTGCCAGTGAATTATTGAGATCAGTTTTTTAGAAGTGCATCCCGAGCAGGAATGCGTAGTCTCGCTGTGGGGAGTCCAAGGCTGCAGGTATTCTAGCATATTTTCATTTTGCTGCTACTTACCGGATGGGAGGCAAGTAGGAACAAAATAGCACATACAGCAATGCATGTTCTCATCAAAGGCGAATTTTGTTGTCTGCAGGGACCAATGGAGGAGCCACAGAAACAGGAAGGAATCATGGGCCGACTGTGGTCACTCGTGGGCAACTAGTAGCTGAAGGCTCATCGTAGTCGCTCTTTTCCAAAACTAACAGATAAACATCAGCATTCAGTCACATTTGGTTTGAAATCATCGGGAAATTTTCTCCGTTTTATACCTTCAACGCCTTTCATATTTTACGATTGATACCATAACTTTTCCACATTGACATTCGGAGTTCCTTATCATCTCTCTCAATTACCAATCTGACAATCGAACGATGGGAGAAAATGAATGAGTCGTTTTGTTTGAAACATTTATTTATCAATCACATATAAAAAAAATTTTTACCGTGTGATAAGGTTCTACGAGTCAAAATAAGAAGTAATTTGAGCAATTGATTATCATTTTCACTGTATTGCGGCCGTTTTATGATGAACTTCATTCCTTGCAATTAGTGCAGCACACAAAGTAGATACCGCAAGACAACAATGGTTTTCACGAAACAAACGAAGTTATGAAATGGATGATTATGGATGTAGAAGAGTACCTGATCAGTAGACACTAAACTCGCGGAAGGATTCACTCGAATGGAACGACATAATAGTAACAATGAGGACCATGGTCGTGTGGTCGAGAAGCAAAGTAACAGTCTACACCCCATTCATCCCTCCCATCTTATGCTCCAACTGCGCCACCATCTCCGATGTGTCGTCTTGCTCTACAACGACAGTTGAGAAGAGAGCTCTATCAATGGTCTACAGGAAATAGGAGTTCTAGAACTGACGTGTCAGAAGCTGAATCTGTCGATGGAGCCGTAGCAACTTGCCCTTGAGTATCCCATTGTCATCTCTGAGTGACTGTAGTTCTGACTCGGCAGCATAGCATCGTCCCTGCCAGTTGTCCCCCCCGGCCGCCTGCACTCCTCCCCTCCCCCTCCCTCCCCCAGTCACAGACATGGCCCATGACCCTCCTCTCGGCCTCCTCTGCCTGCTGTCGATGTCTCTCCACCTGGCACTCCAGTCTCCCCCTCTCCTTCTCTGCCTCCTCTTCCTTATTCTCTGCCGCCCTCAGCTTCTGAAGGGGGAAAGGCGAATGGGCGAGGGACAGGGGAGATACGTTGGTGAGGATTCTCCTCTCCTCCTGCAGCCCATCGACTCGGGATGCCGCTGCCTTCCTCAACCCCTCCCCTCCTTCCTCTCCTCGAGGGGGAACTACCTGTGTGTTTCGATCTGCATTGCGTGCTGAGTGCACTGTTCCTCCCACGCAGTCCTCCTCTCCTCCATGGTGGCCAGTGCCCCGTTGAGTCGTGTCTCCATGGCCTTCTTCTGCAGGGGGGAGGGGTGGCAGTGGAGGGAGGGGGAGGGGACCTCGTCGACGGCGTTCTCCATGCTCCTCTCAGCCTCGACAGCCCTGGAGGTGGCTGCCTTGGCCGCCCTCGAGGCCGTTGCCTTGTCTGCCTCGAGCACTGCTATCGTCTCCTTGTAGACCTGAGGGAAGGGACGAGTTAGGAATGGAGAAAGTGGGAGTGCCTCGATCTCCCTCCGTGCGAGTGCCAGATCCGTGGCCATGGTGTGAGCAGCCCTCTCAGCATCCGCCGCCCTCCTCTCCATCTCCATCGCCATCGACGGAGAGCGAGACAGCGGAATAGTCTGCAACTACTCCTTCGCCTCCTCCAGCACTCGTTCTCTGACCACGTCAGGGGCGGGCTCTGTCATTCTCCTGGAGAGTGTTCGGAAGGAGCTGAAGGAGGAAAGAGAGGAGAGGGAAGTCTGTCGCGAGAGGAGACGGGAGGAACTTCGACCTGAGGGGAGGAGGGAGGAGGGAGGAGGGAAGGAAGAGGGGAATACGAAGGGAGGAGGAGGCGCCGTAGTCAGAGTCTACAGAAGACTCCCTTTCGAGGACGGAGTCTCCTCTCGTCGCCCTCTCGTTCTCCAGTCTGGAGGGGAGGAGTGAGAGAGGGAGAGGAGGCGCCCCACCTGCTGTTCTTCCTCTTCAACTCTTCCACGATATCCTTGAGCTCAGTGACCTTCTGCTTGTGGGACTCCTTGAGGTGGTCGAGGCACTCCTTCATGACCTCCTCCTTGTCACTCAACTTCTTCTGCAGTGTGTGAATGGTCCTCTCGTTCTCCCTTGTCGTCTCCTTCTGAACTCTCCCCCCTTCCTCCCTCTTCCATGAGGTTGGATACCATCTTGGCTGCTTTCTCCTTGCAGCTGGCGATAAGGGAATCCTTATGGGCGACGATGTCCTTGGCATCGGCGAGTCTGGCCTCGAGGGCCCTTCTCTTCCTCCTCTCCTCCCCTGCTACTCCCTCTGCCCGTTGGCTCCTCTCCTGCTCTCTCCCTTCCCTTCCCTTCCCCCTTCCCCTCACTTGGCACTCGGCCAGATTCGTCTGTATCTGTGAGAGTGTATCCCTCATTCTCCGTGCCTCTTCCCCTTGAGTCTCCGCCTCGACTTCCGCCCTGGATGGACTCCCTCCCCTTCCAGGGATAGTTCCCACTTGGACAATTGTATCTGCAGACTGTTCCTTTCCTCGTTGAGTCCATCGACGCTTCTCTGCTGCTTCTTCAGTTCGCTCTCCATGGTCGACACGCTGAAGAGGAGACTTCCCTCGTCTCCCTCCCCTGCCCACCTGTGGAGGGCAGCCTCCAACTCGTCGCGAGTCCGAACGAATGAGCAGTGTATCTGTATGCTGTTCCCTCTTCCTCTCCCGTTCCCTCACTGACCCTGTCCCTGTCGTTCCTTGTCTCCTCCAGTTCGAGTGAAGCATTCTGTACAGCCCTCTCGTACTCCCTCATCTTCTCCACCATTCCCTATTCCTTCCCCTCCTCCCTCTCCTCCTTCCCTCCTCACCGCCACTTTTATTCTCTGCTCTGTGAATCGTCTCTCCATGAGGCTGAGTGTCTCCTCGCCCTGTTCCATCTGCCGAGGATGGGATGAGGGGGGGGGGGGGGGTTCCCACCCCGCCACCACCCGGACATGGGTGACGTGGCGCGCAGTTGCGTAGGCGCCGGCGCGTGGCCTCTGGGCACCATTAAGGTGGGGGACGCTC
>JACMIG010003296.1:0-12605 GCA_014805385.1 Levipalatum texanum | reverse complement strand
CGGTGGGTAACGTTACAGACAGACATACAGCGCCTTTTATATATTAGTAGATTTATTATTCCGCTTTCTGAGATGTCTTTCCCAATGAAATTTCCATTCTGGTTGAGCGTATGCGTATTAGAGCCATAAATGTGATTCGGTGATCTACTAAAACAAAATGTTCAGGTTCCTTACGCCTGCCGATCAGATGCGAGCGTCTCGTGGATTCGCTGGATATTCGGGTAATTTCTCCTATCTGATTTCATCTAAAAACATTACCAACATTGTTTGAAATCAAGTATGCTTTCTCACCACATGAAATCTATTTATTCATAAAGATTATTGCCGAAATTCATTTCAATAAAGCAAAAATTTCTTACAGGAGGTGCTGCCCGCGTGCCCCTGGAGCCCGTGGAGGAGGAAGCGACTACGACTCCCGAGAGGGAACGCATCCCTAACAGGGACATGAGAATGTAGGGGATACGGTAGGGTACGGTAACACATTTCCTTAGGTTTTGGCAGATCATTGCAGTAGGTTCTGGTAACTTTCTTGAGGTTGTACGGTGCCGAAACGTCCGCTTTCATTTCATTCCTTCCCGCATATTTTGAAGATGATCTTCCGCTTGGATGTACTGCGGAGAAAATTGATCCCTTTGCTTGAAGTCATTAGGTTTTTTCATAATATTTTTATTGTTGGACTCATGCGCTCGTTTTTACTGTGTAGTTCATACGCACTTGAACTTTGCAGCGTCAGTGTTCGTTGTTTATTGATTTTCGCTCGCATTTCTTGGAATCATTTTTTCCCTAACCATTACGTGCCTGTAACCCAAGAATTTGGAATTCAAAATTCCCGCTCTGGTCTTCATTTTTATCGCGTGTCGTAAGCAAAAGTTGTTGTTTTCGTTGTTTCTCATGCTTGTTATGGTTGCTGGATGTGTGTAGTCATGATCGGTATAAATGAATTTTAAAAATATATTTATATTTTCCTCCTGGTTAGGTCCGCCTCCTCGAGTACCATACCTCGTCCATTTCCATGGATGCAATGAAATGGCTCCGATCCACATTCAGGTCCGTCCCCTCTTCCACGAGAAAGGAAGCAGGAGGGCGATCTCTTGGTAAGAAATACTCTTTTTTTCTTCGAATGCAGACTTTGAAGATTGGCTGTAAATTGGAAATGTGACATGCCAAAAAAATTTCCCGGATTTTTATTCTTAGAAAATAGTAGGTTGCAGTTATGTCGCGTACATGGCGCGGCTACGGCAATAGAGGACGGAGAAGGGGAGGAGGAGGCGTCAGCCAGGCCATGTCGATCCGGAAACATTCACCAACCGCTGGTAGGGAGGAGACACTCCCGATGGGATTTATCCGATATTTTGCTCGAATCGTCTACTGAACAACCGCGAGACGATTGAACAAGCCGCAAAATCCTCGAATCTTTTTGGGAGAGTATTTTCTTGATTGATCTTCCATCGTATAATACTTGGTACTCGATCACGGTATTCAGTGACTGTGAGAAGTCTCCCCGTTCATGTGTCTTGTTCCAATCGGTATTCTGCAGACTCGGCGTACTGCACGACGGACGACGACTACCTCGAAATGAGCATGGCGCAGCACGCGGCAGGAATAGGAGGCGCAGCCTGCGATGCCCGAGGAGGAGGAACAACCCGTAAGGATAATGACTCCCTCTGAAACGTAATACTGACGGGTTGTTACCTACTGATTTAGTTAAATCGGGCACAACAATTCACAATAAGTCACGAATCTTTCTGAGAGATTTGAGAAAAACATGTAGACAATAGCAACTGTAATGGAAAATGACTTCGGACTCGGATCGTGTTTTTTCTAAGGTTGTGATGTTCAGGTGGACTTCAGAGGAGATCATACGGGCTCACCGAA
Source organism: Levipalatum texanum (assembly GCA_014805385.1). Classification (NCBI taxonomy): domain Eukaryota; kingdom Metazoa; phylum Nematoda; class Chromadorea; order Rhabditida; family Diplogasteridae; genus Levipalatum; species Levipalatum texanum. The sequence continues at coordinate 10,730 of JACMIG010003296.1, read as the reverse complement.
GGAGTACTGCATGTCAAGGTGGGGGGCCTCATTAGATATTTCTAGTTCTTGGTAACTATTTCGGCTGTTTTTGTTTCCATGCGAATTCGCTGTAGTTTTGAGAATAGGTCTATTTCAAAAAGGCAATATAATCTACACTATAAGGTGCTCTCGCTGGCCAAGTCGATGCTGCTCATTCTTTATCTTCTCCGTGAGGCCCAACTTCAACTCGTTGCCTACACGTGTACGGATGTCATTTCGAAGCAGAAATTCTCGTGCAGGTACGAGATATTTGTAATATATTTCGTGTTCAATGGACTGTATCAATTGAACTCCTCACCATTCGTGATAATATTTTAATGTTACTCTCATAGTCAATTACATGCTACACGATTCCAATTGATGTTACTCTCATAGTCAATTACATGCTACACGAATCCAATTGGTTCCTGTATTTGCATTTACAAATAAATAAGTATACGCTTTCAGCCGCTCTTCGTGCGCCTGGATGTATTCCATCTTTGGCGGCATCCCTCCATTCAACGTCCCCTACTAAGAGTCCATATGCATGAGCTTCTTCGTTGCTACGCTTATCGGGTGAGGCGCAAATTGGGAATACTGACGCGGATCGGGTGCTATACCGTGGGATGATGCCTATTGGGTTTTTAACTATGTGCTGACGCAGATAAGGTATTTCAGTCTCGTTCTCTTCATAGCAGTACTGTGGCTGCGGCAACGGGAAGAAGCCGCAGCGAGCGCCGACGATTCGACTGCATCCGGAGGCATATACTCGGTGCTTGAGGTGGGTTACGGTGGATTTACTAACAATAAGGCGCAGTTAGATTGTATTCAAAAGCGATTTTGTGGTGAACTCGCACAATCTATAGGCTTCGTCTCGACGCCGTTCCGTCGTCTACAAGCTCGTGCTCGTCGTACCGTATTCATTGCTCGAGGTGGGATTCTTTCATTTCCAATGAGGAGGTAAACCGGGGAAATTGGCACTGCAAATGTTGTTCAATTTATTCGCATATATGCGAGAAAACGATAGCAAAACCTTTTTTTGAACAAACCTAAACACTGTTCTTCGCAATAACATTCATTGTCAGCTCATCTTCATCTTCGGCCTCCTCTACGAGAGCTACCGCGCCATTTCGTATCGGCAGGTAATGGCTTTTGTTATTGATCGATCTCGAGTAAATGGATATCGATTGAACGCATTTTTCCAGGATTTCGCCTGGTCTCTCATCCGTGGTTTATGCTCCTTCATCCTCGTCTCCCTTTCCCTCATCCTCCACTCGCTGACCGTGGCGTGGCTTTTTGATCGGCCATTCGAAGACGATTACTATGGTGACGAAGGCGATGACGCATGGGATTTCAAGGTATGGGGATCGAATCAGTTTGCGGTTGATTGATTACGATTGCGAAGTCAGTTTGCAAAGGGAAACAAACGAACGCGTTTCTGACTGAATTTTATATCGCGATAACCCGTAAAGGAATCGGTTTGTGATCGGCTGAAGGGTTACTGTAGTATGTCTTACAGCCATTTACCACCGGCCGCGGATCTGGACGCAGACGTCCGGGAGATGTGGAGGGGCGCGGAAATAAGGTTGGATAGCTGTGAGAGATAACGTAAAAGGAGAGACGCAGGTTTTTTATTGCAGCCTGCGTCTCTTACTTCTCTTACTCTCTCGCTTCGTTAATTTTATTTTTATTTTCCAGAGACTGATATCCGATTACTCGGGTCCCAATAGCTTGGCGAATATTTTCACGATGAAACGTCAATGTAGCTGGTTCAATTTTCTTGCTAGGAAATTTGATTTTTGATGATATTTTCGTACGCAGTTCCTCGACGTTATGTTACCTTCACGACGGTCATCTTACAGTGCATAATAATTTAACGCTCTGCTTTTTTATATTTACTTTTCTGCGAAATTACAAACATTTCTCAGGTCCTCCGCGGCAGCGGCCCCAATACATCGGGGGGCAGTGGAGGAGTAGGAGGGGGACCAGCCAACGGGACACCCGGCCAGATCGTCCATCTACCACCGGGTAAGGGAATGGAGACGGTCGGAAACAATAATACCGGCTTCTCAAGATCTCCAGTTGGCAGTAACCAACCAATTGATTTCGCGCTGCACTTGGAGTACAATCGTTACTATTTGGAGGCATGCATCGGTCTGTTGTGGAAAATCGCCACTTCATATCATGTTCCAATTGCTTCTATTTGCGCCTTCCAGATTGTCTCTCCACTTTTTATGGTTCCAACCGCTGGAAATAATTGCGAGATTGAGCGAGAAAAGTCTGAAACTTAACATCGCCTGGATTTTGAGATCAAGATCGCTGGTGGAAACCAGCTGAATCCTTTCTCCACGGGTTGTTTAATTTTTCGGTATTTGTGATTGATCATGATGTGTTTCGCAGCCCGCTTGGATAATAGATCATTAATCCCTCCCTATTCGAGTCATCTCTATCAGTCTATCCTGTAATTCATGTACATGAATAAGGGCCAAAAATCACTTCACACAATGATTCACATGTATTTTTATACGCGAATTATGAAAAGTCGCGTTCAGGCCATCTCTACCATTCGGCCCTCGGCATTGGAGGTGCCGGAGCAGTGACGCCGTCTGGAGGAGTGACGACGGACGGACGGCCCATATTCTACACCGACCACATGTTGAATGAGAGCGAAGGTGAGGCGAATATTGATTGATCATTAAATCGTGGGTATTGATTAATCTGTTTTGAATATTTTTGATAACATTATTTGAAACAACATGCACGTTCATTTCCCGAAGTCTGAAAAATGTTTCTTTTTTTTCAAGCTGTCAGTGGTACCATCGTTAACCCCGTAGAATGATTCCATTTAATTAATCCCTGACGCTCAAAGTCGCCTGCTTGTTCCAGGCAGTGCCGATTCGTCCGTGGGCTACGGGCGCCTTCGTCAGGCACTCCGCGCCCAAGCTGCTGCTAATAGGAACGGGTACGTCGTTACTTAGCCTGGCTCGGGAGGAAGGGGGGTTACTGTATTCTCGATCCTCTCAGGGCCCAGCTGAATCTGCACCACATTTCGCCCGCCGGTGGACGCCACCTCGTCCAGGGAAACTGCGAGGGAGGTTCGAAATTTATCCTTTATAAATCCAGGGAAATTTTTGAAGCAATTCCTTTTTATAGTCGTTTGTAGTCGCTAAACAAGTATAAACAATTCTGAATGATGGAGCTTTGGAGAACAGTACTCGTTGATCCAGGGAGATTTCTGTCGCATTTATTATTTCAAAGCGATGACGCTTGATCGAGGTTATTATTTTCGCCATATGAAATTTGAATTACTCAAAGCAAAGATTCTATTCAGGCAACGGCGGTCTGATGGTGACACCGATGGGAACAGGAGGAGGAGGAGCAGGTCATCGAGGAGGTGAGAATAAGAAACTGGGAAAGACCGGGTAAGGTCGGACGTCTCGAAATATACCTGGCGAATCTACGTTTCATTCATATGGAAAATATTCGATTTTCTCGAGGATAACAAGCGGACAATGTCGCCTTCATGACCCACAAATTTTCTTTACTGAAGAAATTGCGGAACACCGAGAAGATGCGAGCAAAACGTGGGAGAGTGTGTAGGATGCAGTCGAATAGAGAAACCACCCGGATGTGTGTACGGTAGTTGCATCCCTCGTTGCGAAGTTGGAAGATCCGGTCTTTCCAATGCTCCTGGACCACTGTATCCTTATCCTTCTCCATCCGAACATTTAAAAAGGCACTTTGACTAGAACAAGCGATCGCAGATAGAACATGTCAGGGCTTGATCTACCCAGAATTGGTTTAATTAAAGTTCACTGAATATTTATCATAGTGAGGTGAGGTAGAATAGAAGTTCAAATGGGAACATCTTTCAGATGTCGTCCGTCGATGTCGGCCTCCCTCCAAAGGTGCCACCACTCCCCTCCCCTCCCCCGAGCTCATGATGTTCGTCCGTGTCCTCATGGCCCTCTTCTCTCCTCTCTCCGATGCTGCCTTCATCCTCTCCAGGTACCTCCTCCCTCTCCTCCCCTCCCCCCTCTTCAGGTGTGTGCCACCCACCTCTGTGGTACCCTCTCGTCGCTCTTCTCGACTGGCTACTATGTGATGTGTCTCATCGGAATGCCCCTCAGCAGCGTCCTCGGTTGGTCGTTTGATCTGTTGGTGAATGAATGTCTCCCCCTTCAGGCCACTCCCTCCCTCTGCTTCTCTTCATTCCTTTCGCAGTGAGAGTTCCCTCCACAATCTTCCTCTTCTTCATGCCGGAGACTCCGAAGTTCCTGATGCTGACTCGGGGCGACAGAAAGGGAGCCAACCGGTCCCTCTCCTTCTTCCAGGGAAGGCCGATGGAGTCCCACGAGTCCTCCTTCAAACTACTCGCCCAGCACTCACTCGAACTTCCTCCAGTCCTACACTCACTTCTTCACGGCCATCCACATCGACAGGTCTGCCCTCCCTCCTCCCCTCATCCTCTCCCTCTCACAATCAGACAGTGTGCCCAGACTCCTCATGGTTCTATTGACCCTCGCCTGCATCGTCTCCACCTCTCATCGATCGTGTCCCCCGTCGTTGTCTCTGCTCCTCCGTGGTAGCCTATGCGTTGCTCAGCGTCGCCCTCTGTGCCCGCTGGGAGTCTCCCGACCTGGCGACTCTCCGTCTTCTACTTCCTGGTTGCCTTTGGGTGAGTCCCCTTCCCCCTCTCTTCCCTTCAGACTGGACATTGGCCCCGTGGCGTGGTGCCTCTCCCCGGAGCTCGCCCCAATCACTCATCGCTCCGTCATGTGCTGTATCTTCTACAAAAGGTACCTCGCCAATTTGCGCTCTATTAAATAATTATCCTCCTTCGGATACGGGCTAATATCAACATCGTCCAGCACAGATCCACTGGGCTCGGACCCTTTTTTTTCCCCGTCCACAAACATCCAACCGTCCGCGGATGAGGGCGAGGGAGCTACCGTAGATAGATAGATCTTTATCATTGCAAGCAACGACATTACGAGAGGGTCACGAGGGACCCTCAAGGCGAAATATTACAAACAGTGACAAACAATTAATACTAATGACAGAAGGCGCTGACGCGGGGAAGGTTGGGATCACAGGACGAAGTCTTGCGGAACTGCCGCCCGGATCCTGGAAATAAAAGCATCAGTTTTGAGGGAGAACGTTTCTTCAGAAAGGGAATTAAGTACCAGAATCCAACGGCCCTCTTTAGGGCCACAATTATATTCCAAAATAACGAATTCTCCCTTAACATGTGAATTCTCACATCACATAAAGTAATTTTATTTGTGTATTTGTTAATTTTGTTGATTTTGTCAGCTCAATTTCATGAAAGATAAAGTGTGTCCCTCAGACTGTTTCTCGACCAGACCTTGGTATCTTCTAAATGCGTGCCATGTTTTCACACTTCATTCGCAGTGTCAACAATGAGCAACGCCGTAGTAAAATTGACATCAACTGAGCCTTGGTCATTGTGGACCGTGAGTACATCGTGGGTGCTCTTACGCCCGGCAACGTTGTCAAGACGCCGCACGATGGAAAGGATGAGGAAGGGATCTTTGTGAGCAGCGGGACCAAAACGGAAGTAACCCGAGTTATCAACGAGATAACTACGGGCAGGAAGCCACTTCCCGTTCTGAAAAAAGTTTGTCTTTGTCAGATTCTATAGATGATAAGTGCTTCCGATTAGAACTTCTCTGTCCATCTGCGAGACCGCAGTCCCTCGAGAAGCCGCGATGTCTCCCCAGCTCACTCCACCATTCCCAGTCGAGCAGTGACGCCTGCCCCCTTACCACCTCCACTAGTCGCCTCTCCTCCCGGCGGTCCTCTTCCACCCCCTGAGTACTTCTCATTCCTGGCAACTGCAGATCCATTGTAGTCGATATTGGCTGCTCTGCAATCGCTCACTCAGAAGATTGACGGAGTTGCCACGGTCGTTGAGAGAGTGCAGAGGGACACAGAAGAGCTGAAAATGACCACGGCTCAAATGCAGCTCAGGCTGCAAGGTGTCACTAGCTGCCAAGGGAGCCGCCGAGTCGTCGAGCGCTGTCGCGCGAAAAGTATGATATCATTGTTGCAAATCTGAAATCTGCCTGGACTGCCGTTTTTAGATCAACGATCTAGTGACAAAGGTGATGGCTTGTGATGTAGCGGTTGGGGGCGATCAAGGACTCCGTAGACCTCGTCAGCAAGTTCCCCATCTCCGCCCAGCCTAGTTAGTGTTTGTTCAATTAGGTTCAAACCGCCCCATCATGTCATGATATCCTCGAAAGTTGTCACTTCAGTCACCTATCCCAAAGGGGTGCGTCAAATGCTCAATTCAATCCCGAGCGGCAAATCAATCGAGGAGCTTGGCACTCTCATCGAGTCGTTCTACTTCCCGTCCGAAGAAGATAGGCTGACATCTCTGATCGAGGTAAACATGCCATTGTATACCTATTCCCCACATGCAGGTATGTATCTCGGAAAGACGGTGGTCAGTGGAAGGGCCTGGAGGGCCTGGAGTCACGAAGACAGCAGCGTCCATATAAGCCCCCTGCAATAAAAATAAACAAAAAAGGTATATGTCGCGCACACTTGTATGGAGTCCGCTGAATAGCACTTTTTTCTTTTCCACGGTCTCCAGCTAAATTGCGCGTTCTGTGCGCGATATATACCTTTTTCGTTTATTTTTTATTGCACTTGGCTTAAATGCGCTCGCATAAACAAGAAGGTTATGGAGAGGCGCAAAGACAAGGCGGTAGCTGAGCAGCGCGAAGAAGATGGCCTATCCCCACTTCCCGCAAAGCGCAAATACTCAAGAACAGGATTCAACCGAACCCCTAGCCCGGTAATTCCCATCTCCGGTCCTATTTCACCTTTTTTCATTTTTTTCCCCGCTCGCACCGCCTCGGCTGCCGCGCTGACGCCAAGGACTCCCGTCGTCCCCGTCACTCCCGTCGTCCTTCCTCCCACACCCTCTTCCTCGCGCGTCACGCCTCCTTCGGCGATTTATTGCTAGGTGAAACGCATTTCAGACCATGATACCCCCATCATGGGTCGGAAAATTAAAAATTGCGACTGTGGGCACATTTCTATCGGAGTTGCATTCATTCAAGTGAATATTACACCCAAAGTACATGCCTTTTTCGCGACCACTTTGTGTGTTTTCGACATAACTGACCTCCGCGCACATAATCATGAAGAAAACCTGGTGGGCATCGCCTTTTATCCCAGAAATCCAATACCACACCTTCAGGAGGTGCAGTTCGGACGCTAGGCCCCAAAACGGGCACTATGGCCAAATTGTAGCCCTAGTGCTCCCAAGCACTCCCGTTCAAATCCCGAAGCTCCGCGACCTTTTTTTTCAAAAGATATGAACGTTCAAAGTTTTTCAGAACTGATGACGTCACAACCAGTGACCTTGAACCTTTGAGGTCAAATGTCATTTAATGTACTCAGGACCACTAGGGCTACCCACACACCCAGTGGCAGATCTAGATTCCCAACTTGAAATGTCAGGACCGCGGGCATCTCGATCTCCGAGCAGATTGTCTCTTACGATTAAATTGTTAGAAAACTCTATTTTTTCCGAATCTTTCACAAAGAGAAGTTTTTTTTTGTTTTTTTTTAATCTCGGGGAGTGATTTTCTGAGACCAAAAACTCAAAGTGAAAATTGTTTGCCCCAAAACGTTGTTTGCCCCAAAACGTTCTCAAAACGTTCTTTCACTTCCACACTTGAAATCTGGATGTTCAGGCCCTTTACACAAACTCTTGTTGTTGTTACCAGAGCCCTACCCTCTTCATGAAGAGCTCTCTAGCTCATCCGATAAATGCCCTTCCCTCCCTTGAATTATTACAAGTAACTATAAACCGAAGTTATTGTAGAGAACCCGAAGCGTTCTAATTCTCACGCCCGGACAAGACCAATGACGGACTGCACGCTCCTTTGATCTACTTCTTCGAGCCCCGCTTCATAACCAGTGTGATTCGGTGAACCATGAAAAGAGGTTAGAAGAGTAATATCTAGGGTATACGTAATCCTCCTTTGGTATTGCTCAAGTTCCGGGATTAGAACGCTTCGGGTTCCCGGCAATGGGAGGGATGAGCAAGAAAGACGTGGCAGACGCGAAATGACAGATATTAATTGTCTGACATGGATGCCCCCTGCTTGTGCGCCCACTGTGGACCTCCCGCAAAGAGGCTATTGTAAGGAACCCGGAGAGTTCTAATTCCCATGCCCGGACAATCCCAATGATTGATTTACCTCCTCGAGCGTCTTTTCCTGGTGGATTGAATCACACGGGTCATGAAACGGGGTTCGATGAGGTAGATCAAAAGCGCGCACAGTCCGTCATTGGTCTTGTCCGGGCGTGGGAATTAGAACGCTTGGGGTTTTCTACAATACAACCGGAGGGAGTCTATTGTGGTGGTGCACAAGCTGGTCCTTTTCGCGTTCCAAACGGTCTGTTTTCTCTCCACTGTACTCTCGATTCTCTAAGCTGTCTGGAGGCTAGAAAAACGAGCGTACAGTGGAGGGAGAACAGACCGTTTGGAGAGCGAAAAGGACCAGCTTGTGCACCACCACAATACGACCATTGGTGGTGAAAAATATTGATTACAATGCACTTTGTTATTGATTTTGCAAACGGCCGGTAGATACGATCTCTGTCTACACAACACCATCCTAGCAGGATGATGCAAGAAAATGAAGTGCCACAATTTTGAACAACCATCGATGATGCTCCTTCCCTTTAATTTCGCAATTCTATCCTAACTAAATCAATTATCCTCACATATTCATCGACACAACGTGATTGCATGGTTTAAGGAAAGTATATAATCAAAAAAGGGATAAAAAAAATCATAACAAGCTATGAGAACGGCAAAGAAAATTCGTAAGACAGTGGATTAAAGTAGCGTAAAAGATTCTTAAAAATAAGAAAAATTATTACATAGACTTATTTCAAGATCCGAATCCTCTAATCTTCTAAGCATTATCATCACCCACTGTCATCTTTTTGAATTCTTCATTAGTGGTTTCGTCATCCATAATGTCGTACTCGTCCTCACTGTCAATGTATTCGACAGAGTCCTCACTGCCAATGTATTTGACGGAGTCCTCACTGTCAGTGTATTCCATCGGAACCGAGTCCTCGTCCTCAGTGTCATCCTCGAGCTGAAAGGCAAGCACATTGTGAGATGCCTTTCGATTCAGGGAAAAAAAACAACAAATAGGCACATATTTTTTTATACATAACGCCCGTTTTTTTCTACAGGTTGCTGGACCACCTTCAATCCCCGAGTAGCAACTTGAATAGTCATCACAAATATTTGCAACGTTGTGGTTCTCAGAAGTAGCCATCATTTCGCAATGCCTTGTCAATATCAAGAAAGACTAGAGAATGTTTGAAATCATTTCAGGTAGGTCCCCAGTGCACCCGAAGGCCACTCGTAGAACCTGTGACAGTAAATTTCTGACCTATCTAGATGTCTTATATTTTTAAAGAAGGAGTGGGAGCAATTTTGTAGCCACAGTGTGAGTGCACTTTCCCCATACGTCTACGTATTGAAATGTCTGCATTTCAATACGTAGACGTATGGGCAAATGCACTCCACTGTGGTTGGCACGGTGCCAAAACAGTTGCTCCTACTCCTTCTTTAATATTACGTACTCACTCACCTCTACACCGAAACGTAGTTTTGTTTGGTACGAAATTGAGTATTGCCAAGAACCACAACGGTGCAAATGTTCCTACTTAATCTCACATCATTTCGCAACGGCCCATTGTTGAATTCGCTCAAAGTTTCGTGGGAGGGACGTGGGTGGCCCAGCTTGCTCCGCGAACTCGCCGCGGGCAAGCGGTAGATCAAACGGTCGCTATGCAGAAAAAGATCGGAAAAATTTATACACCGTTGTGGTTCTTTGCAATATTCGATTTGATATGGTGTCCGAAAGGTCACCTACTCGGAAAAAACGCGATAACTCCCTGAATTGCTGCATAGGTTACTTCATGCGGTCTTTCTTTCCAATAGCATAGTAACACAATTTGATGATTCCGTTTTGTTGGTCTTTCACATACTGACCTCATTCAAAAACATTTTCACATCGTCGGTTTCAATTGGATTTTCCATTTTATTATAGTTGTTACGACCAAGAGATCGGGGAACCGTGTTTTTTGCGTGTTGATGTATCCCGCAGCACCGACTACCAACACGTACTGGTTTGGTCAATAACTGATTGTAGAACATTCTAAAACAAAATGTATGAAAAAGTTCAAAAATCATATTTTTTGATTCTTTCAGATTTTGACGGATGTTAAAATTTTATGACATTTTCATGCTCTGGGGATCATATTTCTTCATTTGAGCCAATGAAAATCGGTTATCGGGTCAAATTATGGTACTTTTTCGAAATCACTTTTCAGTTTTTAATGTTTTTTCTCGAAAATTTTACCCAACTGGAACCAATGATTTCATATGAAAACGTAGAATGATGTCTTTAGAGTAACACATAAAAAATTTAAAAAAAATGGAGAAATCTTTTTTTTCAAAGTGCATCTGAGTGTTCAAAAACCTCGATTTTATCTAAAAGTTGAAGCGATTCAGCTCTTTGTATTGTAGAGAACCCGAGGCGTTCTAATTCCCACGCCCGGAAACCCCAATGACGGACTGCCCGCGCTTAAGATCTACCTCCTCGAGCCCCGTTTCATGAACATTGAATCACATTGGTGCAGTCCGTCATTGGGGTTGT